>BOSO01018616.1:0-39612 GCA_018403395.1 Gorsachius goisagi
CTGTCGTTCAGTCAGTTCTCAATCCACCTCAGTGTCCACTCATCCAACCCACACTTCTTGAGCTTCCCTATGAGGATGTTATGGGAGACAGTGTCAAAAGCCTTGCTGAAGTCAAGGTAGACAACATCCACTGCTCTCCCCTCATCTACTGAGCTGGTCAGGCTATTGTAGAAGGCTATCAGATTGGTTAGGCATGATTTCCCCTTGGTGAATATTACTGTAATTGTGCTTCTGCTGAAGTTATGACCTCTGTTCAAGTATTTCACACTCAGCAGGAAGATCTGATCTGCCGTCACCCAGGGCATCCGAGCTCCAGATGTATAGGGTTTTAGGAGGACCTCTGTCCTCAGCATTCCCTCTTGATAGGTATCTGTGGTTGGCACTGCATGATGCTTACCTTCCTATCTGTCCAAGATCTATGGCTGGGCTTCATCTAAGCCAATATATATATTTGGAACAGAGACATCTCTGTCTCAGCCAGTAACCCTCAGATGCCTTCACAGTCTTGGAGAAAAAAAAAAAAAGAGTTTTCGGGGTGCAGTCTGTTTCTGAGGCAGACATCTTTCTTTGTGCTATAGGAGAACCAAGGGTGACTCGCTCAAATGCAGACCTACAGTGCAAACATCTGAATTTAAGTGCTGCTTCTGCCTTTTGTATTCCACTCCTGAATCGTACTGGCAAGGTCCTGCAAGAGTCAACACCTCTGGCTCTGGAGTCCCTTTTGCATGCAATCCTGCACACAGAGTAGATAGAAGCACCAGGAACTTTTTGCTCAAAGACAGACGATTCCCCATCCTGCACTTGCTATGTGTTCAGTGGCCAGCGATCTCTGCCCCTCTGTCCACCCCCAGGTCAGGATCCTGTCTGCTTCAGCTGCTTGCTGCTAGATTTCTCCTGATCTCCCTGGCTTGTGCCACATGGGCCCCTGAAGAAAGGACTTATCTCACCTTCTATTGTCCAAAAGGTAATATAAACTAACCTTACAGGACAAAGTCAATGGAGAATGAAACTTCCAGATGCACGCCACTTTAAGGTGCAAGGAGTAAACTACCCTATGTGTCTGCTTTGACTGTAGAAGGAGCTGAGAAAAATAATTAATTCCTAGATAGCTAAATTGAGGAGACAGCATGTGTCCTCTGCCTGGGTCTCAGTCCACACAGCCTACCTGCTGCTTGGGCCATTGCTTTGGGTAGTGGATTCTGCTGCTTCCAGTTATTGCACTGTAAAATGGTTTAATTGCTCTTTTCACCTCGTTTGAAATTAGGGTGATGATCATTCCTTATATGTACCTACAAATGTCTCTCTTGCAGACCTGCTTAGTGTTGGCCACTGACTCTTTTCAGTGGTATAGCAGACTCTGGCTGTTCATGCCTGGAAGCAGAAGCTGACTGAGAATTTTAATTTTATTGAGGCTTCTCTGTACACAGTTTCTCCATGGCCAAGGGGTCCCCCTTTACCCTTCTCACCTTAGGTTGCCTTTCAGCACATTGAAATTTATGCTTCCCAGAGCAATACACACGCTGCATGCTTCTACTTTCTCTCTAGTTAATGCATCTGAACTACATCTGGAGTCACCTTGACAGCAAAATCCTGATTTGTCTTTAAATGGCACCTTTTCTTTTCCCCTTCCACTACTTGTGCAGTGCTTTATATTACCCACAAACATGTGGCAAATGTCCTGCACACCGTGTTGTAAGCAGGAAGGACAGAGCAAGGAAAATGAATTTGAAAAGAAGTAGGGACTTAAGGCCAGTGTTATTCCTGCAGCTGAATTATTCTGGTGGCTCACAGGATTATCACAGGGTAAGGGGGAGAGTGTCAGAAGATCCTAAATGTTCATACCAGGTTTGGGTCTGTCCTTTTCTTGTGATCTATCATTTTTCTATTAGATAGAAAAGCCCCAATCCTCAAGCCTTCAGACATCCAGTGAGAAAGCCAAAACCAATTTCAGCCAGTTTGTACGGCCAGCCACATTTCATGAATAAGACAAAGCTTTAAGTGACCAGACAGAGAACAGCTTGCAACCGGAAAATCTGTCATGTCTCCTATTTTGTGCTGTGATATTTATTATCTGTCTTTCAGCAGTGCCCAGGGTTGCATGCAGGATCAGAATCCCATTGGACTCACTGGAGCACACCCAAACACTAAGATGTGTTCACTAACATGGGAAAATATTGTCATCTAACTTATAAAATAACTAGCAGGCACTAAAAGCATGAGGGAAGGACAGCATTTAGTCAGGCAAGGTGACATAGGTTCTTCAATTCTTCAGCAAGCTGGGGACTAGAAAACTTAGGAGCAATCAGCCACTGCATGGGATAAAAAAGAACGTGTGAAGTTTTAGCTCACTTAAAGTCATTTAAAAGTTCACTGAGGGTCTGGTCAAAACCCTGCTGAAATCAGCAAGAGTCTTTCGACTATTTTTTTTTTCCCCCTGAAGAATAGTGCTGCAAAGAAGAGACTGCAAGTTTCAACTACAGAGAGCTGTAAATCACAGGGCATCAAAGTTTGAAAACTCTCTGAACATACCTCCCTCCAGCAATTACTTATCTGCTAGCTTTTGTACTGGAGGGAAGTATAAGTTACCTGAACTTCTGTTTGCAAACACATTTCTGTGGGACACATGCATGAATATAAAAGCAGCATCCCAGAACTGCACTGATGGGCATTGCTTACTGGTAAATGCAAATTTCTGCAGAGCAGGAGGAGATCTGCAGTGCTTCCCTGAGGTCAGAAGGAGCTATGAGCTGCTATGAGTGCGATGGAATGGGGCAGTTTGCTGTTACTGAAGCAAGCAGCCACCATCCATCTTCCACAGCTTCCCTCTCCTCCACCTCATCCTCCCAGCCTTCGTCCCACTCACATCCTTCGTTCAACCCTTGCTTTTGCCTAGGCTGAGTTGATGCAGCTCGTGAAGCCAGAGAGAAGTGATTCATGTATGTGAACCTCTCTGGATCTTGGTTTAACTTTTGCCATTGTAAGGAACTACACCAGCAGGCCAACAGTCAGATGAGGACAAGATCCAGCAGCAGTATTTCTCATCCAGCTGCACCCGCCTCTATTTTGGGATGCTGGCACATCACCTTTAATGAGTGTAGCTCAGCAAATATGAATTTTTGCTGGAAGTAGCAGAAGGCCCCCAACCTTGCACTGACTCAACACTGCAGGGTCTCAGGATGTCTCTTGGCTTGTCATGCCCTAAGCTGGGTGTGATCACAGGTGTCCCGTGGCCAAGGGCCTTATGCCTGACCTGCCTGAGCTCAGCGCTGTGGACACCCTGCATGGCCAAGGGCTGCCACCCTGGGCAGGCACTGCTCACCAAACCCCAGCCCTTTGTGTGTCCAGGCTGGGTGCTGGGCAGCTCTGCCACTGGTTCTGGGGACCAGGGAGAAGGGAGGAGGTGGTGGGGAGAGGGGGGATGAAGGTACCCACAGGTGGTCCCAAGAGTGAGGAGGAAGAAACCCCACCATGAACATCACACCCCTCCCAGGGAAGATCTCAAGGTCGTGACAACTCATCACAATGCTCTCCCTGACTGTGCTCAGAGACGACTGAATCTGTCAGCCTTGGAATGAAGAGGGATGTTGGTAGGGTGAGCATCACACCAGAGAAAATGGGTATATACTAGCAAGTTTTCTTGTGTAACAATTCTAATGTTACTATTGTTATTGAGTCTCATCTGTATCAGTTTGGATTATGAGTGTCAGTTAATTAACTTTCACACTATAGTTAGATTGGATAATAATAATTTATTATTTCCTTGTACATGGTCTACGCCATTTTGCACATAATAAAATCCTGGGTGTAACATGAGGACCATTTCAGACCAGTTTTCAAGGATTATGGTGGCAAGTGAGCTAAAAAATAACAGCAAGTGAATCCCACAATGCAATTGTGGAATAAGGGAAAGCAGGAACCATGTTTTCTGGTCAGCTGAAGTAGGCATCCAGAGAAGATCAAGTGATACCCAGGGGATTTGAATGGGTTGAGTATTTATTGGAGAAGGAATGCAGCAGCATGTGACCTAGTGATAGCTGATTTTTTTCAGGCATTTTTTATTTCAGAAGGGGAAGAAAAGCAATATGGGAAAAAATGTGGAAAATCTAAAGGTGAAAGGTAACTTCTTCCAGGCTATCTCAGCGGCAGTAACTGTCACTTTTTAAAAGAATTGAAGGAGTAAGAACAGCAAAATAGAAACAGACTTGACAAAGCGGGTAACAAATGTGAAATAATACTGCTTCCTTGGTAGACAGTCCCAGTAGCAATGAAATAAATATTGTCTCTTGCTGAAAAAGTCCATCAAATACATATCAGTAAACCCCAGTGTCAAAGGAAAAAAAAAAGGGAAGAGACTGTGATGGTTGTACCAGGAATGCTGTAAGAGCCTGAATATTTAGGCAGGAAGAAAAAAAAATAATTACATGTAAAGTTGAAAGAAGGCTGCAAGTTTAATACAAAAATAAAGGAAAAGCCCAACTGTGGAGGAGTAAACCCAAGACAACTAACATACAGAGTGAATAAAAATTAGTTAACAACAACAACAAAAGAAAGGTTGGGAAATTACTCCAAATAAAAGGAAGGCAAAGGGAAGAACAAGCCCATCATTTCATTGGGAAGAAAAACATACAGCTTGTGATGCTGAGATGGTGAAAAGTGGACTATATTTTCAGAAATATAGTAGGAAATTTCTGTCTTATTGTTAAAAAAAAATGTTAATTGTGATCAGATAGATAATGCAACTAATTATAAAATTGATGTAGAAGAAAGAGCCCCGAGAGAGAAGACCGGATTAAGCAGTGTGGAGGTTACATAGATGCATCTGACCCATCAGGACCTCACAGAATCAAGTTGAATGCTTAAGGAATTGGGTCCAAACACCTAAGTCATTTCATTCAATAATTCAGGGGTGGCACATGAGGTCCCAGAGGACAGGACCGCAGTGAGCGTGACAACTGTCTTAGAAAGAAGAAAAACAAAAGACCAGTCAGCCTAATTTCAATGCCCAGGAAGATCTTGAAGGAAATGTCTAAATTTGTCTGATTAAAAGCCAGCATCAAGAGCTCTTTAAAAGACTTCCAGCAAGGACAGATTGAGAGCTGCCTAGAGAGAGATGGCTTCCTTCCATATATACACAGAGATCTTCCATATCAACAGGTCTTTGGATCCCTTATTGATACCCACCAAACTCAGCCATGGTCATTCACAGCACAGGACACACTCATCTACAAAAATAAGTCTTTTCCCTTCAAAATGTTTCCCATCTCACAGATATGCGTCAGCACCCACACGTTATGTTACTTTGATTTTCCTTTGACCAACTGTATATGAAGGGGAGTAAAGAATTCCAAAGGGCACATGCACATTCTGTCTGAGACCTTATAACTGAGGTCACTCATGATATTATCAGGTGTAGGCTTCTATTTCTAGAGCAATATCGGTTGTCACAGCCATTGGCTTTCCCCCACCCTCATGTTGCAGAAGAGATATCAAGAGGGAAAGCGGGGGTGGGGAGAAGAGAGAGGTTTGGAATTATAATGCAAAAAGTCATGTGGTTCCATTTTTTAGGTCATCTTGCCAAGTGGATAGATTTATCTTGTCCCCAAGGCCTGTTGTCAGGATTAGAGAAATCACAGAATACTTCCCCTCCTGTTTCAGCAGAGATGCAACCTGCCGCCTCCTTTCCCTTTTCCTCTTTGCAGCAGGAGCTCCCAGAAGCGGGAACTAATTTCAACGCAATGCATCCTTTAACATATCAAGTTCTGGAAGTCTTCTTTGCTTTATCGATTTAACACATTCCTGTTACAGCTTTGACCCTGGAGATCATTGCAGCATAAAGAATGACAGCACGAAAAGCAGCATCACACCAAAGAAAGCAGCTTGCCTCTCCGTGACTGCTTCTGAGAAGTACAGCAGTTTTAAGGTGTGGCTGCTTGCAGGAGTTTGGGACTGGTGTGGTGACCCAGGAGGTCTCTTCTGGTTCTCTGTCCTCTCCTCCCTTGTCATGAGTCCAGAAAAGAGGATGATAGATTTGCCATCCAATATTTACATACATGGACATAGAGCAGCTTTGATTCTGAGGCTAGGAGGAAAGAAAATTAATCTGAGGCACTTGCTTGCTTGACCCTGCTTGCTGGATTTTTTCCCTTAAATATTCCAAGGACATATTTTTAAACAGGGAAAAAAACCAGAAACTCTTTTTTGAGCAATCTTCTTGACTTTATCCTGGTCCACTTCTGGTTTACAGGATGAAAAGAGGCAATTTTGAGATGTAGATGTACCCATCTCACTGAGGCAACAGTGGTCAATACAGAACAAGTACAACCTGCCCACAAATCCCATCTACCCAGAGTCACAGAATGGTTTGGGTGGGAAGGGCCCTTTAAAGGTCATGTAGTCCAATCCCCCTGCAATGACCAGGGACATATTCAATGAGATCAGGTTGCTCAGAGCCCTGTCCAGCCTGACCTTGAATGTTTCCAGGGATGGGGCATCTACAACCTCCCTGGGCAACCTGTGCCAGTGTTTCACCACCTTCATTGTAATTATTTTTTTCCTTTTATCTAGTCTAAACCTACTCTCTTTTAGTTTAAAACCACTACTCCTTGTCCTATCACAACAGGCCCTGCTAAAAAGTTCGTCCCCATCTTTCTCATAGGCCCCTTTTAAATAATGAAAGACTGCAGTGAGGTCTCCCCAGAGTCTACCCATGCAGCAAGGTACAGCAGGGACACTTCAAGGGACAGCAGACCCTCTTGTAATCCCACCACAAGAGCAGATGGGATTGATGTTACCTGCTAGGCTAGACAGTATGGGGATCCTAAGTGCTGGAAGCACACCAGGTTCCTAAGAAATTCACCTTGGAGTGATTTCAGAATGTAAACCACATCAACAAGGAGCAAAACCAGCTTTATAGCCAACCTTGAACAGCTCCTGTACAGCCATATCAACACAACCAGTGAGGATAGGAGTAATTTCTCTTGGCTTGAGATGCCCCCAGCAAAGCTAACTACCCCTGCTTAGTCACCAGAAAAACAGTCCTGTTATCACAGAATCACAAGGGTTGGAAGGGACCTCGGGAGATCATCTAGTCCAACCCCCCTGCTAAAGCAGGGCCACCTAGAACATGTTACACAGGGCTTCATCCAGGCGGGCTTTGAATATCTCCAGAGAAGGAGACTCCACAACCCCCTGGGCAGCCTGTTCCAGTGCTCTGTCACCCTCAGAGTAAAGAAGTTTTTCCTCATATTCAACTGAAACCTCTTATGTTTCAGTTTGCGCCCATTGCCCCTTGTCCTGTCGCTGGACACCAGTGCAAACAGACTGGTTCCGTCCTCCTGACTTCCGCCCTTAAGATATTTGTATGTGTTGATAAGGTCCCCTGTCAACACATACAAATATCTTAAGGGCGGAAGTAAAGTAGACACTTGCCCAAAAGAACCAGGATTTACAGTAGTCTCCACTGTCCATAAAAGGATCCAAGGGCAACCAGCTCAGCTACCTCTGCCCACACTTAATCTTCCAAATCCCATCTGGAGTGACAGTGTGGTTCTGCTTCCCTCACAGTTTAAAAGGTCCATGTAATCTCCGAGAATACTAGCAATAGTTGTTAGCATTTGCTGATAACCCAGACATGTATTATTTTCTCTGAACACCAATAAGTTTTGTTTGTTTTTCCTTGTACAAGACTCTTTTTAATCTTTGTTTTGACCTTAAAAAACCTGCCAGTGTTAGTCCATGAAATCAGCTTAACAACTTTCCTGTCCTTTCACTTCTGGTTTATGAAAATAATTTCCCCATTGGTTCCACTTTCCTCCTTCATCCCCACAATTTCGCATTTGTTGTTGTTGTTATTGGTTATTTCTGTCTCCTGGTCCCTAGCAGTTCCGGTTCCCTGCAGAGAAATTACAGATTGCGGTAATAATTAGTTTGTAGTGTTATCTGCTTCTGTCCCTCTAATAGCTATTGGAATAAAGCTGTCACCCAGCACTGACCATCTCATGTAATCAGAATAATATAAAAATAACCTTCCCCAGTGCTGGTCGTATTTTTCTTGCTTTGTTTCCTTAATTGTGTTTGTTAATCAGAAAACACAATTAATTTTCCTGTTTCCGTGTTTGCAGCTTCATTTTTTTTCCCTCCAAGATGAGCTTGATTGTGTTCCTATTTATTTGGATATTTTCTACCACCCTTCTCCTAAAGCAACCTGCATCAGTTTTGGGGGGAGGTAACTTCAATTTTTCATTTGAGTTTACTTATTTGCTGTTTTTTACAGGATATCCCTGTTTCATTCTGCCTGTGATTTTAACACAGTTTGAATATGGGATCGGACTGTTTTTCAAATCATCCCAAGTCAGTACAAGAGACCATGGGTCATAGAATCCTAGAATGTTTTGGGTTGGAAGGGACCCCTAGAGGTCACCCAGTCCAACCCCCCTGCAGTAAGGAGGGACAGCGCTAACAAGATCGTGTTGCTCAGAGCCCCATCCAACCTGGTCTTGAATGTTTCCAGGGATGGGGCCTCCACTACCTCTCTGGGCAACTCGTTCCAGTGTTTCACTACCCTCATTGTAATGAATTTCTTCCTTATACCTAGTCCCTGGAGTCTGTTCTCACTCCATCACTCACTTCCCCACAGGTCATCTGGTGTACAATGCTCAGTGCCTTGGTTTCCTCAGCTGCATCACTGGCACTGACTGTTTGCATGGTGCTGTCTCTTGAGTTCTTCAAGACAGACTCCTGCTACGACAAGTTTGGAGCCTAGATCAGGATTTTCAAGTCCATGCTGATTTCAGTAGGAAGCCATCTGAGGAAATTCTGTGTCTTGTGAGCACAAAATATGTTCCTGTGGGGACAAAATGTGCTTACTGTGGATGCTGGGTAATACGAGGTTTTCGGTGCATCAATCCTCCCAGGAGAGGTTACCTGAAAGTCCCCACAAGATGGCTCACATGCATACAGTGTTCTGATCAAAGCAGTGCCTACAGGAGAAGTGCTGCCTTCCCTGTGTAATCACAGATGTCTAAATTAAGGGTATGGTTTCCTTTAGCTGATGGTCAGTGGAGAGGTGTGCATGTCTGGGGTTGTTTAGTCTGGAGAGGAGGATGCTGAGGGGAGACCTTATCGCCCTCTACGACTGCCTCAGAGGAGGGTGTAGTGAGGTGGGTGTTGTTCTCTTCTCCCAAGTAACCGGTGATAGGACAAGAGGAAACAGCCTCAAGTTGCACCAGGGCAGGTTTACATTGGATGTTAGGAAAAATTTCTTCCCCGAAAGGGCTGTCAAGCACTGGAATGGGCTGCCCAGGGAAGGGGTTGAGTCCCCATCCCTGGAGGTATTTAAAAGCCATGCAAACGAGATGCTTAGGGACATGGTTTAGTGGTGGGATGGCAGGGTTAGGGTAACAGTTGGGCTTGATGATCTTGAAGGTCTTTTCCAACCTAAACGATTCTATGATTCTGTGATTCTATGATTCTGTGTTCACAGGAGGGTTCAGCCCACTAAATTTCAGGCACAATGCACAGGATCCTTGAATGTGAAGCATGGGGCTCTCTTGGCTCACAGAAGTGTAGGTAGTGGCACAGAAAGGTGATATTGTCCCAACCAAACTCATATCTGCTTGGATGAAAGCAAGATCAAGAGTTGGAAACATAGGAGAAAAACACCTACCACAAAGTACATCTCTAAGCAAAGGAGATCTTCAAGTTTAGGACCTTAGAAGACCCATGGAGTTGGTCCACGGACACTCCAGCAATAAAAGAGCCAATTTCCTCTGCTACAAGACACACTACAGAGGGAACAGCTCTGAGGAACTGAGCAGTAGTCCCTCATCACAGTCAAAGTGGTGGAACACATTTCAGGGCTGCCCACAAAGCCCTTGCTTAAACTTCAAACTTGATGCTTGGAAAACAGTTGAGTCTGGGGCCATTCTGGGAACAGGACCATGGGAATTTCTTACTTCAAAGTAGCTAGATTGCACAGCTCAGTTGTCAAATGTGAGACATATTTCAGGAAACCACTTATGATCAGTCCACTGAGTGAAACATCAGGAGGGTTTGCTTCAAATTCAAAGTAGTTTCAATCAACTGATAGACGAATTATTATTCTATTATTATCCACTTGGTTGCTGTTACAACCCCCACCAGCATTAAAAGTCAACATCACTCTGTCCTGGTGCTAAGCCTGATAGCAAAGTGAAAGATAAGGGAGCAGAGAAAATGGACTAAAAAGACAGTAGGAACAATGTCAACAGGGACAGGACATCTGTTGGGACAGTATGTCATGTATATACAGGGCAGGGCAGCAGTGCTTCAGAAGGATGCTTGAATGCTGTCACAGATCACAGGATGAGTGTCTGCAAGATATGGGATGAAATACTTGGGACTAATTCTTTTGTCTCAAGTCAGTGTGAGGAAGGCTTCGACTAGAACTGTGTTCCTCCCAGAAAACATGGGATAAATGGGGAGGACCACAAAGGCCCAGAAAATAGATTCTGCTGGAAAAGTCAGTGCTGCTTAGTGTAAAAGACACAAGAGTGAGAGGTGGCTTAGTAATGGTCTTCAAACAGGCAAAAAGATCCATCATAATCAAAGACTGCTCCCCTTGCCTACCGTTGACAGGGAATGTCCATGGAGGACACAATAATGAGCTTAAATTGCAAAGAGAGAAGTGCATGGCAGATATTAGGAGAATATCTAATGCTCAAGAAAATGCCTTTGACAGGTGTAGAGATCTCCTCATTGAAGGTTAATGAAAGTAGGCTATAGATACATCTATGGGAAAAACTCAGATAAGATAGGCTTGTCCTGGATCAGAGGAACAGACAAAATGAAAAGCTTCTGCCTTTCTTGATTGTCTTTAGGTTTCAACTGGCTGCCATAAGGATGCCTGTAACTTGCATCAAATGATGTGGCCTTCAAGATGAACTTGTGGTAGTCATCAGTGAACAAGGCACAAAGATGTCAATAGTCATGATACAATCAAACATAAAGAATCAAGAGGGTTGGAGTCACCGAACTAACGGTGCAGTAGCAACTAAGTACTGGATGTATAAAATTCCTGTGTCTTGCTGAGAAGTTTGCAAGATAATTCCTCAGATCAACAGCAGGCTTACCCAGAGCCCCTGCCTAGCCAATGCAAGGGTAACCAAATACACCAGTTTAGGAGGATACTTGCCCTTCAGAACACTCCATGCAAACCACAATATTTGCAATACACACACCAAGGCCTCACAGCAAGTCCATAGCTAGCTATGAAATTTAGGGTGCTTCCACACCGAAAATATATTTGGGAGCAACTGCACAGACCCAAAGGAAGCAATGTACTAAAAATAAATAATATTGTTTCATTTTATGAAAGGGGAAACTTAGGCACAAAAAAACTGTGTGAAACATTCTGGTAGAAAAAGTGAGTTGCTGAAGAACAGGGAATACACTCTTGCAGTGATGACTCCTACTTCAGTGCTTTCATACCAACGCATCCTGGCCAGCAGGCTGCAAATGGATGCTTCTTCCTTTCCTTCTGCAGTGCCCCATTTTTCACAAATAGGACAAGTGTCTGCCTAGAGAAGCAGAGGAAGGCAATGCAGCCTAGGAAACCCACCTTTCACATGAAGATTTCTTCCTATATGCTTTTCCTCTTGGCCAGCTGAATGTTGCCACCCTGTGTTAATCCTTCCAGTTTCTCTTGGAAGCCATCCTAACTCACCTTCTCTGCTCATTATTTTCCAGCGTCACAGTCTCAGGGCAAAGATAACATCCCGGAAATAAGCTTCAGGTTGTAATTACAATATATATTGGTTTATAAATTCGATTGTTTAGCAGGGCAGTCTGCAGTCAACGTTCATGGAAAGAAGAGGAAAGGAATCAGATTAGAAATCAGGTGGAACAAAAGAGGCTTGGAATGAAAACACAAAGGAAAAAAAGAGATGATCAAGACAGAAACAGAAAGATACCACACAAAACTCCTCTTAATTTTCTTTTACCTGTAACAACATATGCTGTCCAGCTATCCACCAAGATATTCACAAGAGAAATTGCCATTAGGACTCACAGCAGAGTTTATATTTCCCCATCTCTGTACCACATGCAGAGCAAAGGCATGGTGCAGCTGCCATAGACAACACGACCTATGTAGTAAAACAGGAATGGTAGTTTGCACAGCACCTGCAGTCCTTGCTCTGAAACCTGTCTGTCCTCAGAGGAAAGATGTAGTAAAACATTTGAGGTTGAGCTGCAGAAACTGTTTTTATTTCAGCTCAGAAGGACCAGATTTGCAGCCCAAGTATGGGACAAGATTGCAGCTCCCATACTGACATGAAACATTTCTTTCCTGCTACATTGCTGCAAAAATAAAACTTTTTTGTCCAGGGACATTGCAAAAAAATAGGCTGCAAATGTGGAGGTATCTGATTGCTTCAAGCATTTTAGGAGACATTGTTGCTGCAGCTCCATCTATCTTGCCTTAAATACTGCATTTAAGTCTCCTCCATAAATGACCTTTGCCAAGGAAGAGTCTAAAAGAGATGCCATGGAACTGATTTTAAATTTTCTCTTCCATGTTTATAACCCTAACATAGCAACAGTAGGAGGCACAAGAAAATGTCTCTGAATTTTAATCTGCCAGACTCAGGAAAAGCCTCGTGCTTACGTTCAAAACACTCATCCTGTACTAATTTGCATGCAGGCCCTCTCCCAGTCTTTCTGTGAATTTTGTGCATGCAGAGTCACACAGTGGTGACCCAGCCAGCAGGCACAGATACCTCTGCTCTTTGGCAGATGGCACTGAAACTTTCCAGTCCCATGGCAGAAGCCAGGATCTTGGAGTCAACAGCAGGTCTTTCCTGAGGGACTGCGGAATCATACTTCTTTCTCAAATCTCCCAGATCTAAAACCAAAGCAAATCAATTCCCACTTCTAATCTGCTCCCTCACACAGCAAACCTTTGGATTTCACCCATATACTTTGACTTGGAAACCTTCAGGTGACCCAGATACAAAGTGCTTTACAACCTGGTACAATGGCTGAGAGAATATACTCAGACCATTCATCTGCAGCATGAAAGAAGGCAGAAATCATCTGTTACACCAACTCATGCATCTGGAAGAAATGGACAAGCTTCAGGGCACACAAACCCTCCATCAGATTTTTTTCAAGCAATTAAAAAGACCAGACACAGAACAGATCTCCAGTGCTAAGACCAGAGTCCTCTCCATTACAGCACTAGAGGTTGGACTAGATGACTTCTAGGGGTCCCTTCCAACCCCAAACATTCTATGATTCTATGATTGTATGATTGTATGATTCTATGATTCTATGATTCTGTGATGCTGCTCCTTCCCTCTTTACCAGCTGAGAGAGGAGGTCAAAGTGACAGAGCAGGCATGGGAAAAAGAAGCTTTCTTCTCCTGGATAGCAACACACCCTCAGAAGCAGAAGAGATAGTAGGATGGGTAGTTGACAGCTAGTGGCCGCCAAGTCTCCTATGAAATTAGTATTTTTTCTCAGATCTGTTCTCAGTATGTTGTTGACCACCTTAGAACATCATTATGGTAGCTGGCAATATGGATACTCTTCCAGGGATGCTTGGGAAAGATCAAGAGCTGAGATGTCTTTGGATGATAAATGGGAAGGAGGAGGAGGAGGCAGTTCTGGGCAGTTCTGGGCAGTCTGCTTGTGCCCCTGCTTCTGCAGGGTATAAACAGAGCCTCTTTCTCCGGAAACACTGACCTAGCACCTTTCACCAGCCCTAAATGATTTACCAAACAATTCCGCTTGAGAGATCTACAAACCTGAGCAAGTCATATGCATTATTTATAACAATTTCCTTGAATTCCAGATGCTCATCACAATTCATTTGCATCTCATTCAGCTCAACTCAAGATAGCCAAAGGCTGCACAAGGGCTTGAATTTCAACCATATGCTGGGCCATCATGACCAACATGACTCTGCTAGCACCTGGAAAGGTCACTAATGGTTTGCTCTCACTGCACGTTCCTGTATTTCCTGCAAGCCTCATCTGACCTTGCTTGTACAAACACATGCTAGAAAAATGCTGATGACTTTGGGAGACCTCTGCCTTGCTTACCCCAGCAGGGAGAAGAGAAGAAGCAAAGCCACAATATCTCATCCATGCTACAGTTTCCCTCACTGCTTTCTGGTTCTTTCAGAGGCAGCTTTCAATGAGATTGATGACCCTTCTTCCAGGCCTATTGTAACTATATGGGTTTTAACTTGGGTTCAAGTTACTTCAAACCATGCTACAGCTAAGTCCTGTAGCAGGTGAAAACAGCTGAGCTCCCCATAAGCTCAAGGCAGAAGGTTTGAGGCTTAGATGCAGTCTGTTAACAGCCACAATATGGAGATAAAAGCCTTTCACAAACTCTGTATAATCATGTTACTCTGAGTGTCCAACGCAGAGCCTGTGAGTTGCTCTGTGTCTCAGTTTCCCCGTCTCTTAAATGAAGCTGATGTCATTTCTTTTCTCCAAGTCAACGCCTGCAGGGCTTAACTGGTGTCTGAGATGATCAGCTCTAGGTCAGGTATGGAGAAAAGAGCAAAACAGGACTCTTGGTCTTGTCTGAAGCAGGGTAAATGGGAGTCATTTCCTCCTCATGATCTCTGGATTTTCCTTCTCCTTACCGAAACCAAATGTATTGTGTTTCTGTGGCAAGGTCTTGGTAGTGGGGGGGCTACAGGGGTGGCTTCTGTGAGAAGCTGCTAGAAGTTTTCCCTGTGTCTGCCACTGGCCAAGGCCAAGCCAATCAGCAACAGTGGAAGCGCCTCTGTGATAACATATTTAAGAAGGAAAAAAAACCAGCTGCGTCTCAGTAGCTGGAGAGAGAAGAGAAGTGAGAGGATGCAAGAGAAAACAGCCCTGCAGACACCAAGGTCAGTGAAGAAGGAGGGGGAGGAGGTGCTCCAGGCGCCGGAGCAGAGATTTCCCTGCAGCCCATGGTGAAGACCATGGTGGGGCAGGCTGTCCCCCTGCAGCCCATGGAGGTCCACAGTGGAGCAGATATCCGCTTGTAGCCCGTGGAGGACCCCACACTGGAGCAGGTGGATGCCCAAAGGAAGGAGGCTGTGACCCCATGGGAAGCCTGCACCGGATCAGGTTCCTGGCAAGCCATTGTGGACCCGTGGGGGGAGGAGCCCACGCTGAAGAAGGCTTGCCAGCAGAACTTGTGACCCTGCGGGAGACCCAACGCTGGAACAGTCTGCTCCTGAGGGACTGCACCCCGTGGAAATTATGGACCCATGCTGGAGCAGTTTGTGAAGAACTGTAGCCCGTGGGAAGGACTCACGTTGGAGAAGTTCGTGGAGGACTGTCTCCCGTGAGAGGGACCCCATGCATGAGCAGGGGAAGAGTCCTCTCCCTAGGAAGAAGAAGCGGCAGAGACGATGTGTGATGAACTGACCTCAACCCCCATTCCCATCCCCCTGTGCCACTGGGGGAGTAGGTAGAGAAACTGGGAGTGAAGTTGAGCCCAGAAAGAAGGGAGGGGTGGGGGGAAGGTTTTTAAGATCTAGCAGTTTTTCTCCTCCCCTTCTCTGATTTTGATTGATAATAAATTAATATTTTTTTTAAGTTGAGTCTGTTTTGCCCGTGATGGTGACTGATAAAATGATCTCTCCCTGTCCTTATCTCGACCCACAGGCCTTTTGATTTACTTTTCTCTCCTCTGTCCGGTTAGAGGGGAGTGATAGAGTGGCTTTGGTGGACCCCTGGCATCCAGCCAGGGTCAAACCACCACAATAAACAATACCCTACTTTGTATCAGTGCATCTCCCAGATGAGCAAACCACACACAGCTCACAAGGTCCAGACCTCCCCAGGACTGGTAGGCAACACTTGCCCGTGACACACCCCTTTGGACGATATAGTCCTCTCCTGACTCTTCCCAGGCTCCCAGATCATGCCGTTATGTGGCCAGGATTTGATCTCTTGCAGATTTACACAGCCAGACCAGGGCACCAGATTGTGTCTATCGCTTATGCTCAGATATGATGGTTTTCTAATAGCTCTGGGATGCCACCTGATATACACACCTTTTCTCCAACGCCATCTCCTGTGCCTCCCCAAAACAATGAACACTGAATCACTGTTAATTGAAAGTAAATTGAGTTTGAAAAAGAAGGAAGACATCTGCATATGATGCTGTTTTATTATTACAATTAGGCAAATGAGGTTTTCAAGCAAACTTGAAATAAATTTGGAAGAATTTATGCCAGCATTAGGACAAACATAATAAAAAGCCATTAGCAGGTTTATTGCAGCAAAGCAAATACATTTAGTGCTTTACTGGGATAGGAACAGTAGACTCAGGTACTGTTGACTTCAGGCAGTCAAAGGGCTAAGAACCCCTTTACAAAGCTGGATTTGCTTGGGGAAGATGATGAGGTTTTTGCCATGTTTGTGGTTCTTTGGGAAAGAAAGCAAGCAGCTTAAATTCCCAGCCTAACTTCCCTGTTCATTAGAGACTAGGCGATGGTGAGCTCAGACGCTCAGACAGCCTAAGGAAAGTGCTGCGGAGGGAGCTATCGAGAGCCAGCCCGTAAGGACTGCTGGGCATAAGGACTTGTTGGGAAATGAGTCAGGCTGAATGAGAGCTTCAGATGTTTACAGAAAACTGGTGTTATTCTGTGAAATTGTCCCTGAAGGGCTGGAAACTTGCAAACACTGGTAAGACTTTAAAGCAACAGCATCTCCCAGCCAAAATTTGTGCCTGCGCACATACACAAGCAAACGGCAAGAAACTCTAGATTAAAACCAGAAACAAACTCCAGATATTTAAAAGATCTTTGTGTAAATGACTTAAAACCCTTGTAAAATTCTATTATAAATTTTCTCCTTGCAGTAGCATTTGTACTTTCCTTTTTCTTGAGGCCACTCTTCCTTACAGCCAGCCCAGCTCGCCCTCAGCCCCAGGATGGGACTGAAGACCCTGGAGAGCTGCTGAGTTTCTGAGCACGGATCAGGGCTGTTCTTCATACACAAGCCACCAGGGTCACTCAACAAGCTGGTGTTGGGGGTTAACAGGAGCCAGGCACGCTGCCTGTGTCTGCCTGATGTCAGCAAGGTTGCCTTTGCTTTGTCAGAGCCTGGGTCTTTTTATTTGTGTTGATATCTGGAATGAGCTTGCGCACCGAGGCCCTTGGAGAAGAAGGGGAAATACTGGGAGCGTACGTATCCCTCTTGGTCTGGCAGCTGTGCACAGCTCTGCATTGCCAATGCTGAGCTCAACTTCATTTCACTGGGCCATATTCAGACCACGCTGAACAGTGCAGCTGGCACCAGCCAGAGGTGATGAGTTGAAGGGAGCAATGCAGGATGCAACCCAAAGCTGCCCATCCACATCTTCCTCCACAAAGAGTGCAAAGTTGTTGGCACTGACAGCACTACTTCTGTGCTTTGCCTTCAGTGCCAAACAGTCTGACTTTTGCTGTTCTTTTACCACACTACTATAAAAGGTTCCTAAAGGCAGCCACTTTTTTTTTGATAGATTTATACTATAAGCTCTTTAGTCCGGAATCGGTCTCATTTTGGCTTTATCTTGTATAACATCAAGCATCATGGGACTGAGGTTTTTCTTTACTCTAGGGCCATGACACTAAATGTGTAAGCCCTAACACTATTTGTCTTTTCTGTATCATTGCACATCTTCAGCCTCCACCACAAACAACACTGGCGGGGATTCACCTGTGGCTCTGGGGGAAGATGGTGGAAAGCTCGTGCTGTGCAGGAAGGTGGATCTGCATGGGACTTTTGACACGAACCAGGCCTGCATTTGTTGCTAAACTTGGATGGACTTTGACATTAACAAAGCCTACAGTGCAGATCCTGATCAGCATTCCTTATTTAAGGGACTGCTTTGGATTCAGGAAGTGGGAGCCATGTGAGGGAGAAAATTATCTGCAGAGGAACATCCTCATAAAAATGTTTAAAAATTAAAGAAACATGGAAACATTATAAAAACAAACAAGCTGCCTGCTAGTGTCCACAGTTGTACTTACCAGGCTGCCTTTTTCCAGCTCACTTACACCTGTCCTTTCAGCTACGATTTACAGGGCAAGCGGTCTAATGACGCAGAGCAGAAAGCACAGTTCAGGATGCTCTGCCAGCTCTGTCTCTACTAACATCTGTGCTTTTTGAGGTGGTCACAGATACCTGCCAGGCTGGGTTTCATGCCACCTAACACAGTTTACTTGATCTATTTTAGATGTAGACTTGGTGAGTCCACCCCTGGAATGCTGGGGTCAGTGTTGGGCCCCTCTCTCCCAGAAGGACCTGGAGGGGCTGGAGCGTGTCCAGAGAAGGGCAAGGAAGCTGGGGAGGGGGCTGGAGCCCAAGGCTGATGGGGAGCTGCTGAGGGCACTAGGGGTGTTCAGCCTGGAGAAGAGGAGGCTGAGGGGAGCCCTCATCGCTCCCTACAACTGCCTGAGAGAAGGGGGGAGCCGGCGGGGTTGGGCTCTGCTCCTAGGGAGTGGGCAAGGGACAAGGGGAAATGGCCTCAGGTTGCGCCAGGGCAGGTTTAGGTTGGACATTGGGAAAAATTCCTTCCCTGCAAGGGCTGTCAAGCACTGGAAGGGGCTGCCCAGGGAACGGGTCGAGTCCCTGTCCCTTGAGGTATTTAAAAGCCAGGCAGACGAGGTGCTTAGGGAAATGGTTTAGTGCTGGGATGGCAGGGTTAGGGTAACGTTTGGGCTTGATGATCTTCAAGGTCTTTTCCAACCTAAATGATTCTGTGATTCTATGATTGGACGGAATCACACCCTGGGTGGGCCTGTTTCCCTCCAATGACAGTAAAAGGGTCAAGGCTTCGATGTGCATAGGTAAAGATGTCTCTTTCAACCCAGATGGATTCAAATGGAAAAGTGGAACTATCCACAGGGCATGACACTGTCTGATATCCCCTGCCTCTCCCCCTGTCACTTGTTCAGTGAACTTCAGGGGCTCACTTGATTTCTGCCTCTTTCTCCTTCAACTCTTAGAGCATCTCTTCTTCCGCAGAAGTTCCCCAGGGTTAATTAGAAAAAGTGTGCGCATACCCAAGGGAGAAAAAAAAAAAAGGAGAGGGCACAAAGAGGGATAGAAATGTTTGGGAAAGAAGGAGAGGGCATGTTTTGTCATGGTAGAAGAAAGGAAGATATTCAGAATGGCACTGCAGAGAAAAAGCATCAAAGGAAACGAGGTTTAAGCTTAGCTTAGCTGCAGTCATGTAATCTCAACCTGTGCTGGAAGGAAGGGGTTTGAGCAGCCTGCAGTTTGTGAACACCAAGTTTTGAGGTTTTCAATCCACTATTTCAGTAAAGCCTTGTCCTGTGTCACATATGTGTCTCTGAGTATGTAAGAGGTTTATCTTGTAACTAAGGCATGATGCTCATCATTAACATTATCCCTACTGTCCACAGTGCAGAAGTAGACATGGATAGTTTTGCATGTAAGAAAAACACCACAGTTAAACTGTTGCTGGCCTAACTAAACTCTGCCTATACCAGTAGCCTAGCCAGAGTCATCACATAAGGCCAAGCAGTGACCACTAATGGTCTACACTGCTAAACTCTCGGCATAGGTCCTGCAATGGCTTTGGCTATGTCCAGACAACACTTCCCTGAACCACACTCGAGCACAGCTCAGGAGTTATCCCAGGCCAGGGCCGTTCCCAATAGGAAGCACAGACCAAGTCGCTGTGATCTGGGGACGAGAGAGCTCAGTGGTATGGATGCAAGCCACACTGTGCCAACTGGCCTCGGGATCAGAGAACTGGCCTTGGCTTGTTTTGTTTCTAGCTCAGTCCAGCAGTGTGCTCAACAGACCCAGAGCTACTCATTAGCCACCTTCGTTCAGAGCACCACGCTGCCTTCCTTAGAAAAGTGCTCACAGGAGACTGCAGCTCCTCCATTTGCACTGCAGCCTGGTATTTACAGAGGTTTTCAGAGGCAGATGTAATCTCTCTTCCAGCTTCCCAGGAGAGCTCCTAGCTAGCAGATCTATGGCAAGGCCACAACACAGACCTTTTGCTACCTCTATCTACCCAAACAGAATCTGTGAGCAGAGAAAAAGTCAGGGAGTGTCTTATTCTTTAGCCTAAGGATACACAAGTCCTAGTTTCCTGCAGCTTGGTCATATGAGACTGAAACTGTGGCCTGAGGAACAGCAGCAGCTTCATGGCTAACAGGGTTTTGCTGCAATCTTAAAAAAGAAAAAGGCAACAAAGCTGGATTGTTTATTGTTTGGGAGAAAAAAAAAAAAAAAAGCAACTTTCTGTCATTTTGACAAGGTCACATGGCAGAAGCCCCTGAAAAATATTTGCAAAGTTGCAGCTAGCAAACCTTCCGAGTGACGAAGCCATAGCAACCCGTGCCGGAGACCAAAGGGTATGATCAATGTTTGCAATTAAAATCTCTTTTGTTTTGTGCTATTCACATACAGCGACCCTTGCATTTTGGTCAACAGAGCATACTCCATGAAATGTTGAGCTCAGGCTTTGTTCTGTGCTGTGTTCATTCTCTCAAGACAGGAAACAAGAGCCATCCCAGCCAGCATATTGTCTGAACCCTGCTTGCTATTGTTTGCAGCAACAACAGTGAACACAAGGTCCCCCCGCCTTTATTTTTTAATTCCCCACAATACACCCTTCAGGATGAAATTAGCAATGTATACTCTAATTGTGTTTTCAGAATCATAACAATGCGAGCACATGGAGAGAGCAATGCAACGACTCATTATTAAAGAAAAAAATAATTAAAATCTCAACAGAAATGATACTTGGGTTGGAAAAAAAAAAGAGAAAGAGTTTGTGCTCATTTTTATTTCCCAGCTAGCCTTTTGTAACAGCTTTTCCTAATAACAGGTTGGTTTGATTTAAACACAAACGAACAAGTAGTATGTTTTCCAGCACTCTATCTGTGAAAGCCACAGGGATATTATAGCAAGCAGAGCTCCTCAGCCTGTACAGACTTGCCCCAGTTAGCTTTACGATATGGGAACCATAATCACTGTATCTTTACATGATGATCTACCCGTCCTCTCTCTCATCTCACAGGGAACGAAGGACCTTCAGCACTGCAGAGCAACCCTCTGTCATTTGAACCGCACGATCTGGTAGAAATGCAAAGCTATTATCACCTAGCAAATATATCATCCTCCTCAGAAAAAGAGTAAAAAGAAAGAAGAGTCTGGGGAATTAGGGACAAAACAGATTGACTTCAATGCTCAGAAATACCTTGGAACAAACAGTCAAGCGATCTGACTCTTAGCACCTAGAAAATAACAAGGGGATAAGCAGCATCTGGCCTCAATTTCCCAGGAAAAAATCACATCCAACCAACCTAATTTCCTCCTATGACAGTGTAATGATCCTTGCGGGTCAGGGGAGCAGCAGCAGATGTAAGACAGCTTAACCTCAGTAAAGCTCTTGACATGCTCATGCAACTTCCTCTCCATCAATAAATACCTTAGCTATTTGATCACCCTAAGCTGGCACCTGATCTGATCAAAAATCAGCCAAATAATTGGGTTTAGTTGGTGACGGTCCATTTGGAGTTCCCTCTCTACCACATTTCATCTTGCCGGGTCATCTGGCTGGAGTCTGGAGCAGAACCAGTGCTAGGGAAGGCATGAGGGGCACCACCTAAACCAGCAGTCAGAAACACTGACCATACACAGATCATTCCCCCAGAGTGCTGCTGTTGAGATGCAGATGGTCAGGGAAGCCTCCAAAGCATCAAAAATGCCCACAAAAGCATGTTAATCTCTGTTCTGACACCTGCAGTTTTTCCTGTTGAAGCTACAGGATAGAGCTGAAGATACTGGTTAGGTCAAGGATAACAGGTAACAGACAGAAGCTCAGGAGCTTGAAGCTGTATCCTGCTGGATATAGTCCCTTGGTGGAACACAGGAGAACTGACCCTGCCTTTGTACTTAGATGGAAAAAGCAGGAAGACTCAAATCACTGACTAACAATGTAATGTAGACTTCTCAAGCTTCTCCAACCCCACACATCAGCCTTGGGACTGATGGAAAAATCACTGCTGTATTGGAAAAAAGAAAAAATACTAAAAAAAAAAAAAAAGATCTTTCACATCTGGCTTCAAGAGACATTTAAAAATAAAATTTGAAACCCCAGACAGTGAGATTGAAGTAAAATACCAACTCCCTTCCCTCTTGCACTCAAATCGGGAGCTATTGATGGCTTAAAGACCTTGTCTTAATTTTCTCCATGACTAATCTATTCAGTTTTCACTTAAGGAACCCTCAATGGTATAATGAGACAGCTGTTGCCTTCTATCCCTCCCCCAACTCCCCCAGCTAGGAAATTAAATTTAAAACCACTGCTTTAAATAGGCCTGGCACTGTCTCATCTCATCTTGAGTTGCTCTGAGAGCATCTTACCCATAAGTGCAGATGTCAGGTCAATCGGAATTCACCTAGCTCTTTGCGTCTGCCTGAGTTGTTAATTCATAAGGAAATAGAGACGTAAAACTTCTAGATCCTGCCCCTGTGTGTTGTGGGTGGGGTTGGGGGTCTTTTTGTTTATTTTTTTGTTTGTTTATAAGTGGTAGCTGGACTTGTGTTGGGATTTTAAGACAGATTATGGGATACTGGAGCATGAACCTGCCATGGTCTTCATGGGGGCAGGTTATTTAGAACTTGGCACGTTAAATGGGATTTGAGGTGTGAACACCACATACCATCCTGGAGAAAACTGAAGAGTGAGACATGTGTGGGAACCGAGGACAGATCCTGCCTCAGCACTCTGAGCTTTATGCTTTCTGGATCTGGCCCTAATATATTGCATGGGGTTTTTTTCTAAGCCAGCACAACAGCATCCAGATTCCTCTATGGACAAACTCCTTGTGGTACCCTTTCCCCTATGTAAAGCACAGATGTAAGTACTGGCATCCTTGTTGGGGTGATGTCAGTCAAGAATCTCATGGGGTTTGAGTTCTGCCCAGTAAATACCGGAGAAGAAAGCACATAAAAAAGAAAGGCTTTGCTTTGTGAGACCCCAATTCTGACCCTGTCACCCATATGGCCCTGGGCTTCCCTGCTCCTGACCTCTTTCTCTCCTTTGCTGGACATGGAGACATGGCAACAAAGCCATGATAATACCTACCAGAGGGAGATGGGGATCATCTGTGAAACCGGGGTGAAGGAATAAGCCTCGAAAGTAAGGTTAAAGTGCAAGGCACTAACTGGGAGTCATGAAATTGCCTCTCCTTAGTTACTCCAAGCTGCTGTGGACTAAAGGCTCATGCTTTGCTATTGTTTCACAGGGCCTCCACAGTGGGATCTGCTGGCTGAGAGTAGAGACCTGCTCTCTCATGGCCATCAGAGAGGGTGCAAAAGCTGTCCTCACCCTATAGTTTTTGAGAGCTGGCCTCAGAAAAGCAATTCAACCAAATGTGCCTTGGCAATTGCTCGCCTAATGATTCTGAAATTAGTAGCTTCAGACAGAAAATGATAGGCATTTTAATGCAACATGGGGAAAATATTCCTCTGCTTCTTGCTTCTACACTGATTAGGAGAAAATCACATGAACAATAACACAGTTTCTGCAGACTTCACCTTTTACATGAGCAATGTGTTTTACACTCTTACCCTGGCTCCCCTTTTCATGCTGCTCCCCTCTCTTCCCCATGCATTTCCCTTCTTTCATTTATTTTTAACTCCCTTTGATCTCTCTGCACAGTGTCTTGTAACCTGTTTAGCTCACTTTTCAGCTTAAGCCAAATCAGCTCCATTAAAAGAAATCTTGCTTAAAGGAAAGAAATACAGAGCGTGGGGGAGTTACACTGTCACGGTCTGTCCCCAGCTTTCTGAGGGATGGACTGGAGAGCTTCTGGATCAGACTGCCAGGTAGAAGAGCAGTCACGACTAATTACCATGGCTGGGTTTGCAAAGGGTGTGAAACCAAACACTGAGTGAGCCCCACGATCGTGAAGGATCGTTGACTTTGGGTAAGGAACAAGGGAGCTTCCCTTCAGGGTTAAGCAAATTAAAGGATCCCTGAGCTGGTCTTACACATTTGTCCCTTTTCTGTACATACTTCACACCAATCCACATCCCATATTCACCTAGGTTTACTCCAAGAAGTTCAGATCATCTCCTGCAGAAGAGGCAAACAAGCATTTATTGCCACCTCCTCATGAGGAGCTTATTCCTGTCCATTCTCATGGTTGTATCATCCTTTAGCTAAAGCAAATCCTCAACCTTATTCCTTTGTGGTGTACCTCCAGTGCAAATTCACATCCCCACGCAGTAACTGAAGCGTTCCCCAGATCCTCCCAATAACCTTAGCAACACCAGGGGCTGCTTCAGAGACCCCAGGCAGCTGAACAGTCAGCTCTCCCAAAATAAGGCATCATGGAAAAAAAAAAATAAAATAGAGAGAATTCTCACTGACTTTACTGACTTTCCAATTAACTATATTATATCAAGAAGGCAGCCAGAGGTTCCTTCCTTATGCCGTATCTTTATGGCACATCCTTATGGCCTATGGAAGGAGTTGGTATGACTGCATTGCAGTCATATAAATCACTGCAGCCACGATTTACCTGGAAGGTCACCATGTCTACACAGCGACACAGGAGAGGTTTCGGGGAAGAGTAAGAAGGATTAACTTCCTGAGAAATACATCCTGTAAATAAAGCTTATGAAATTATACTTTGGCATCTTAGAAAGAGGAAGAAAGGGCACAGACAAGAGGATGCACATAAAATGAGGGAGGTAGGCTAAGAACGGGTCTCCTCTCTATCTCGTATAACAAGAATGAGACTGATATATTTGATGCAAAGGAAATCTCTTGTCATCCAAAGTATAATTAGCCTGAGGGACTCATTTCTATAAGATGTCAATGAGACCAGGAACTCAGCCAGACCCAAAGATGGCTTGAACATTTATAAGGATAACCTGAACAACTGAAGTTGTAACAGCTAATGTTAAAAAAACTCTCAAGAGGTATCTAACATCCTATGTTTCAGACTTTAAATTAACCTCTTAGGTATTAGAAGGATACCTCATTATGGGGGAACAAATTATTTTCCCTCTCTGTCTTGGACTATACTGGCACTTTTCTTTGAAAGTTCTGCCAATGACCACAGCCAGAAATAGTGTCCTGCATTAGACAGTCCAAATCACTGGGCACTGGGAGAATCCCTGTGTGATATCACTAGACTATGCAGATTTGATGGTCTAGCTCAGATGCAAAAAGCAGCAGGAGGCAAACCCTGCACAGGATGGTAAAATCATGCAGCTCTCAACTTGTGTTTTTTCTATCATCATGGGGGTTGTTCACATGCGATTTCCCCGTGTTATGAACCCTTAAGATTTGGCTAGGACAGCAAGGACGAACCTTAGGCCATGAGGAACCCATCACTTCACCTTGGTGCTCCTATGGTCCATCCCACTTTGGGTGCCCAGGAGCCCTCACTAACTCGGTCCTTCCAGCCACAGGGTAACATCCACCATCTTTGCCTTTATTCTGCTTCTGCATTACCAGCCCCAGCGCTCTCATTCCAATTTTAGAGGTTTATGGCTTGAGACGGAGCATTACCTGGTGTGGGCTCTGTGGATAAATCAGCCAGCATGTCATTACACTAAACAGAGGGATTTTACAGCCCAGGAGTTTGAAGGCCAACTGTTCTCATTGTGAAAATCTGCACCGTTGTACAGAAATCAGCTTCATAATTTCAACACGTTAATCAGTTACCTCCTGCAAGCCGCAAGCAGCTCTTTGATCCTGTGAATTAGGTGACCTCTCGGACCCCCAAAATATGAGTGTGCTTCTGTCTATGGCAGCCCTTCCTCATCAGGAGGGAGAGGTGTGGGAATGGGTCGTGAGCTGAGGTATGCTGGTGTTCCTCAGATGATTTTGAACAGCACAATATTCCCTGGGATGAGAGCAGTCCGTGGTGAGACTGCTCTAGGCTTAAACATTTCTTGCTCCAAGTATCTCCATCCAGCAATCCTTGGGACCTCATCCCCCCTGTTTCTTTTTGGCAGTCTGCTCTCCAAGCATCATCTCCTCTTCATGGTGCGTAAAGAGTCCCTGAGAGCTTTTCAGCACCAAGGAGCAGTTTTTAATGGACTGACCATTTCCCAGTGGAAAAGGCCAGAAGCCCACAGCTTTGGTGAGATGATGGGAATCTTTAGATGTATTCCGGTTGCAGAAAAATAAAAATGTCCTTTATTTCAGGGTAACTAATCCTGCTTAGGCTGTAAAGCTCTGGACGAACAGTCGATTCTACTTTCTTGTCAGATCCTAATCTGACATGCTGATAATGAAGAAAGGGAGGAGAAATCACAGGGAGGAAATCAGGAATAAAGCTGTGTCATCGAGAAGCGGGGGGTGGGGGGGTGGATTTTCAGGGAAGGGGGGGAAGGGGAAGGGGGGAAGAGGGAGGCAGCACGGACAAGCTTTAAAATGAAATTGAATATTAGGAGGTGGAAAATAAAATGTGGACAGGCTGCACTGAAAGTAATACAGGCTGGAGATGGAGAGAGACAAAGAATGACAGCAGATCAGTTTAAGCATGAAAGAATAGAAAGGAAAAGAATAATAATGTTGGCTTGTAAAGCTGAAATCAGATTATAGATTCCTCCAGTGAATTAACTCTCCTGTAATGCAGTGCAGGGGGGCTTTACAGAGCTGGTGTGATTTCCCCATTGGGTGGCACTGGGACATTAAACTGAGACGTGTGTGTGTGTGTGTGTGTGTGTGTTTCATTATAACCCTGCATATATGTACGTTAAATCCCTCAGAGAGCACCCGTGCATGAGACATGCTCTATATATTCCTGCATGGAACGAGATGTTAAACATGTTTGGGGTTTGGAGGAAGCCGCATAGTGAAATGAATACGTGCATGTGTGTTTGTGAGGGCGCAGCATTAAATTTCACTGTGTGTTTATGTTAGACAGTAAATCACAGCGTGCAGAGCCGCCCCCTGCCAAAACCCCAGGGCTTCTCCCCAGGATGGGGCTGATGGGGAAGCCACCTGCAGCTGGAGGTCCCAAGGACTCAAGAAGCTGCTGGCCCACTCCAGGTGGGATGTCCCAGTTCCAGAATGGAGCAATCAGCCAGTGATCAGGTGGATGGTGTGGGAGCTCACAGCTTCTTCTGTGTCCCCCACCCAATGAACTGAAGAAGGGTGGAGATGTGGTGGGGGCACTGGGGAATCCAGCTTACAACCACAGCATCCCCTCCCTCATGGAGGTTTGGCAGGGGAAGAGAAGCCTGGGTGAGAGCCAAAATCCTTCCCTTCTCAACCATACTCATAGTCCCAGAGCCAAACAAGTCCAGCCTTTTGATTCTGGTTTCTCCAGTTCTCTGGGACCCCAGAGCAGGCTGAGAGTGGGATGAATCCCAACTCAACAGGCAGCCCTGGGATCTGCTCCTCCTCTCCTGCTTCCCTCCTGCCAAATCTTCTTACTTGCCATCTCATGGCCAAAGATGTATCCTGTTAATCCTGCCCAGGAGGCTGGAGGTGCATACCTTGAGGTGATCAGTGCAAATAACTGAGCTCTCCCAGTGGTTATCTGTTACAAAGGGACATGTAGAAGGCTTCACCTTCATGAGACCTGCTAGACTCCCTCCCCCTGGGGTTCTCAGACCATCTCTAAATGGGAAGCTGTAAACATCTGAGAGGAAAAGGGGAGAGGGAGTCATGGGACTAAGGGTCAAATGAAGGCAAGGGTGCTCAAAACGCTAGAATGGTCTCTCCATGAGGAATGAGAGTATAATCTAGGGTGCTACAGATATAACTGAGAAGACACATGATGGAGGCTATAAAATCATGACTGTCAAGGAAAGGATGAGTGGATAATGATTGTTCATGGTCTTTTCCAGCACAAGAACTTGCTGTTCCCAGAGAAGGTGTAATCAAGCAGCAGGATTTCTTGTCATCGGATATATACTTGGTTCTTAAAGTTAACAAGGGTTCAGGGCAGAGCAGAAAAGTTCAAAGAAAAATCCAGTCATTGTTATTAAATCCACAGAGAATATATCAAGCCCTGGAAGTCCCTGAGTCTCAAATGGTTGGAGGCAGGGAAAGTACCAGAGAGGGAACACCACAAACCCTTGCCTTGTCCTTATGCATAATGCATATGCTCATAGCCACTTTTGGAGACAGTGAGTTAGGACGAGCAACCTGTGCAACTGTATTATCTCTGACAGGGACTGTCCCTTTACTCTGTGCAATGCCATCTCCCAAGTATTATGCACCTTGGAAACTGAGTCACATGGATT
The DNA here is from genome assembly GCA_018403395.1 of Gorsachius goisagi. Classification (NCBI taxonomy): domain Eukaryota; kingdom Metazoa; phylum Chordata; class Aves; order Pelecaniformes; family Ardeidae; genus Gorsachius; species Gorsachius goisagi. The sequence goes on from BOSO01018616.1 coordinate 28,245, forward strand.
ATGACTACCTGGCATGTCTAGGCATGTCTAGGCAGGCCTATTTCCAGATCTAATATTTTCCCCTCCTGCTTTGAGCAGACAGGACCTCACCTGCCCAAACACACCTGGGGAGGTGTCTGCAAGCTACCCTGGAAGCATAGCATGGTCAGAAAGCAGGAAAGGCTTGCAGAAGAGTAAATATAACTCAAGAGGTTGAGGCTGGTGTCTAAGTACTGCATAACCCTGGGAGGTCTGAGAGGGATTAGAGTCATGGCTTTTCTTTGTTAGAGCCAGACTGTGCAAGTGAAAATGGCGTTACATCATTTGAAACCAGAGCAAGACTTGGGTCTCCCCCACAGAAACACATAGTTTGTGGACAGCAAAGAGAAGATTTCACTCTTGCAGCGTTTTGTGTGCGCCTTTTGTGTGGCCCCCATCTCTTCTGTATTCAGAACACAAAGCAATCCCCAGTGTTCTTTAGACAAGGGCAGGCCCATCCATACCTTCTCCACACTGTGTTGTGATATAATGACATGCCCCATCCAACTTGCTTCCGCAACTCTGCAGGACAGAGTGCCTGAGAAATGTATTGTTCTCTGCAGCAGCCCTGGGATAATTAACCCTGTCGTTTGTGGTTATATGGAGTGCTTTGTTCCACCTGCCTGAGGCTCTGGGCTTTGGTATTGCTTCTTTTTGGTCATTTCCTCCCAGATCCCTCTATCTGCTAGGAAACAAGGTGATAAATTACTCTCTGCTAACTGCTCTCTGCATTTCTGCAGCACCTCGCGAAAAAAGTTATCACTAGAGGAGCTGAAGATGATGCTGAACTTCAATTAGGCCTCACTCGCAAATTAGTTGTGCAGGGTGACATTTTCCAATCATGCAACATTAGCATCCTCCCTAATTATGAAAATGTAAAGCTAACTTCTGTTTCATAATAAATTAGGCTTGTCCTCTCCATATCTAAAACAACACAAGCACGCACACAGTGCAATTTCAACTGGGTGTTCTCTTCCTGCTTTGCTGATGCTCAGGAAAAGCCATAACCACAGTAACCTCCCTTTCCTCTAAAGGTCAGACATGGTCGGGAGCATGTCTGATAGCACTGGGCAGTGGAAGGGAAATCAGCAAGAAAGTGCAAAAAGACATGGAAGGAATAGGGCTGGTGGGCACAGCCTTAGGTGTTCTCACACCAACCAGCATCTTTCTCCAAGGAGGAGAGAGAAGAAGGAGGAGGAAACATCCCCTCCTCTCCTCCCTCCGCTGAGTTTTTCCACCTCTGGTTTACTCAGCCCCCATGCCCAACCCTGAGAGAGGTATTGGAGCCTCCTTTCCATCATAGAGTTGGTGTACCCGTAAAAGTAAGATTGCAGGTGTACTACAACATATCTGACCGTATATATTCCTGACATATCCAGGCAGCAGAGCATACAGTAGAAGGATGTAAGCATATAAGCAAAAAAAGATGGGACAAGAAGAACAAGCTTTCCTATCAGAGAACAATTTCTGTAAACATTACAATTACTCAAGAAAAGAAAAAAAAAGCCAGATATTTTTTGTACAGTCAGAGCAATAAGAAGAAAGGTCCTCCCTGGACCCTTTCCACAATGCTTGGGGAATGTATCTCTCTGTTTAAGAGAGACCACTTAGAGATGCCTCATTACAGTTTACTGCTGGAAAAGGGATCAGGAACTCCCTGGCTCTTGCCAGTTAAGTTTTGCAACTCTGCTGTGTGTTTCATGGAGACCAGCAGACATTGCATGTTGAAGGCAAATGTCACATCTTAAAGAGCCACCCCTTTAACCCTCCACAGCTCCCAAGCTATTCCATGTCACTAAAAATAAAGGGGCCTCTAAGAATGGCCTGGGAACAGATGGGTTTTCATCCTGGCTGAGTTTGTGTTATTGAATTAGCAGGTTCAAGCAATGCTAAAGATGCCTGAAGAAACAAGGCATCTAATTATTGCATCTCTGCATCAGAAGTAACGGGGAGCTGCAGAGAGTAGCTGACAAGCAGCTAAATAATAGACTAACAAGCAGGATGGCTGGAATCTGTCACAGCGCTAATGAAGGTCAGGATAAGACACCTGCATACTTTAAAGAATGAGATGTGTGCATCTGAAAATGTCCAGATGTGACATTTAAAGACAGAGATCATAAACTGAGCGCAATCACTGCTAAGAACTGGAGCCTGGAAGTGCACAGGATAGATGGGTAAAAGAATTAAAAGCAATTAAAGAACTGAAAGTAGACAAGGCTTGGGGTCACTGGTGAAATGAGAGAACCAGTAGCCTCTGGAGTGCCAAGAGTAATCTAAGGGAGAAGCTAATTCTGCTGTGTGATAGGCCCCCACGATGTGGTTGACATTTTCCAAAAAACTGGAGAAAGACAGACTGCGCTCAGCTTGCCACCTATGGGAAGGGGGAATAGCTGAAGCCAAAGAAGGGGATTTGCAGTATACTTTTCTATAAAGTAACCTAATTCACCGTGAGCACACTGCAGAGGCACTTAAATAGGGCAAGGGAAAGCACTGTGCAAGCAAGCTCACTGCAAAGCCCAAGGAACAAAACGGTGGAAAGCACAGGCAGGGCTACACAGAGAGCAGGCTGCAGACAGCAGCTCCCCTGATTTCAGCTGCAGTTTACATTTGAAGGCTCATTTATTGCTGCAAAAGCAAAAAACTTAAAAATTAAAAAAAAAAAATCAAGCTAGTTTGGTTCAGTAATCAATTGAAAGCTAAGCCTTTACTTTAGGAGCCCATGATGTTAAAAGGGTAATGTCCTTCCAAAAACTACCTGCATAAGTCCTAGAAAGGCTATTGGGCAAACCCTGTAGTCCTTCTGGTTTTACTGGGCAATGAAAGTCCAGGTTGTGGGCTGTTCCCAGCACAGCCACAGCTCTCAGTGCTCCTTCTCAGTCCCATGTGCTATGTATACACAAAAACCTAACATTATCACAGTAATGCAATAACAAAGCAAAAAATGGTAGCAGGGAGGGTGGGAAGATTTTTTCCCCTCAGACAGCAGGATGTTTCCTCTGCCTGTTCTTTTCCCATGCTCTGAAATAATCTGATTTTTATCTGCCACAGTTCTTTTTTCTTTTTTTTCTTTTTGCCAATCAATTCAATTGCAGCAGCAAGCCGACAAGCATTGTGAATAATGAGTTTGTTTTCGGGGTCGAAGGGTTTTGCTTGCTCATCCTGGCTTTGGAAAGAACTGCCTTTGTGTTAGCAATGCCAAAAGGGAGCCAGAGCTGCAAAGCACACTAGGAAGGATCAATACTTTAAATGCATTAACACTGGTGAGTTGCAAATGAAGTTAGCGGCTGCTGAGCATCACTGATTTCACAGTAAGTCTCAGTTCAGTTGGTTAATTTCTCTGAAGGATCAATGCCACAGCTGATGGTTACTGAAGTTTCTTCCTTCACCAAGCACAAGGGGGCTTTGAAATGAACTCTACAGGGGATCACAAACCAACTCGTCCGTGTAAATAAGAGGAGCATGGGTGTGTAATTCTCTTAATCTGTCAAGACTAGCACAGCAAAGACATGAATCATAAAAGCTGAACTAAACCAGCTTCAAATTTTGGATCCAAATTTCACAGTTCCTCTTATTATATGGGATCAAACAAAACTGCCAGATCCAACCTCACCCTAGCTTTGGGAAATTGGACTTGAAATCCATGACTTCTACCCAAGAAGAATGCAAATTTTGTATAAAGTGGGCAAACTCTTGCAATATTGGCTCTTTAGTGATGTAAAACTTTATAGGCAATCTTATGGAGAGCCTGTAAACTGCTGCCTTTATACACATTGACCTTTTGTTTCAATTGGGTTGAGGTCAAGTCGCCCTTAGAGAAGCAAGTCATATGCTCTGCCTACAGCCATAGGCAGAGCATATGACTCCCACTCCAAGGAAGATAGAAAGGGGATGGATACCTGGGTGGGAGAATGCAGGCAATAGTCTCAGAGGAGATGGAGAAGATGTTGGGAGAAGGAGAGAAAGACCCAGGGACTGGAGGGAAGGAACAGGTAACGATACAAGTGAAGTGGAGAAACTTTGTCTGGAAAGAAAGCAAATCGGGGAAGCATCAGTAGGGAAAATAGAGAATGGAAGAATTCAACCCATGTTAAGGATATTGTATGGATAAAAAAAAATAAACTCAGCACTGGAGGCTCAAGGAACTCAGGAACTCAGTGTGATAAATTACATTTTGAGCTATGTGATAATTAAGCTCCTCCTGATATTCTGAAGGAAGGTCTAACTCCCATACTCCCCGTTTAGCCATGAGAGCTCTGTCGTAGCTCTGTATTTACCATGGATTTGGGTCTCAGTCATTTAAAGGACATGAATGCTTAGCACAGGATTCCAGCTGAATTTAGAGCCCTAAAAACACAAGTGGGGAACGCCCTTACCTCCCCTGTTAGGCACCTGAAGAATTTTTCATCCTAGCTTTCAGGCATAAACAGAAGCACATCTACATAGGAACAGAGCAATGGAAATGTTCATCCAAAGCAGACATAGATACGAGACCTTGTCATTGTTCTGATTTTGGTTTTAAATTTTTTTTGCTAATTGTCACAACTTCAAACAAGCAAAATTCCCAGCTTTGCCCAGAGGCAATTACCATCTTGCAGCAATCTTCATACCGCTACCCTGTCACAAGAAATACCTTTGCTTCTTTCTCCTTGATAATTTCCAGCTCCGAAGGATACAGAAGTTACGGGACTGTCTCCTTCCAAAAAATTACAGATTTAATTAATAATTGAGCTTTCCAAGTTTTGGCCTGCTGGAAATGGTACTCCAAAGCTTTTTCTTCCCCAACTCATGTAGGCTTGAAACATACTCACTTCCTTTTTCAAAGGAAGACAAGAATTACGAGTAATCTTGTGACCCCTGTAAAGGTGATGGGTCTTTAAATAGAGTTGTTTGATGTACTTGAAATTTCTTGACTAAAACAAAAAGGAAAAAAGTAGACACTTTTTCATGTATATTTTCAACATCTTGTATTTTGGGATAGGTGGCCTTAGCTTAAAAAAAAGTATAATGAGACTTGTGTTAAAATTGGAGAGCTGTCAACACTGTGCGTTCTTGCTATACATTAGAAATCACTTAGGAAGGAGAAGGGACTAAGGCTGTTTTCATGTATGAACAGAACAGGTGGGAAATTTGCAAATTGCTGACAACATTTTCAAATTTTGACAAAAAAAAAAAAAAGAAAAGAAGCAACAGTAAACTTTTGTGTCCCACCACCCCAAAGTTTGCATTTGCTCTCCCATTCTCTTCAACTCTAAACCCTAGAGAAGATATGCTAGCTTACCGTTCTCTCACACTGATACTGGAAGTTTTTCGGTCTAAAAGGGAAAATTCATTGTAATTACCATCAGCCTCAGTGGTACAAAAGCCTTCACCTCAAATTTTACTCAGCCATCAGCATAAGGAGTCCTATTCACCTCGTACGGGATCACCCATGGCTCAGATATATCTCCATATGTACAGGAGAAGAGGGAGGGAACCCTTCAGGGAAAGGCCCAGAATTCTTAGAATAAAAAAAATAAGAGTTCTTGATCAAGGAGAAGTCAAGCAATTTGATTATAGAAGAGCTATAAGAACTGCCAAGCCCCTGGTCCATTCTTTACATGGTTGTTTTGCCAGTCATGTCTCCCTGGGAGACAGTCTTGGCTAGACATCCCCATCCACATGACAGGAAGGCTTTGGTGTTGATGCTCATGAAACAGTTTTCCCAGAGAATAAAATTCTTCCTAAAGCTCATTAGCTAGAAGTTGGCTGGCACTCTGAGGACAGAGACTGTGTTGGGTTTTCTAATCTCTTTTCTGGATGGCCTCGTATCCCACAGAGATGCACAAGGCTTTGGAGAAACCCACAGAGGTTCAAGTCTCGATGCTGATACCTCCTGGAAACAACAGACACAGGCTAATTGTGTGGGGACAGGTTTCCTTTCTTGAGTTTGGAGTTTAGCACCTGGACACATCACTGAGTATCTCCCTTTCACATCTATATTCTTTCTGCAATTGATGCAGGGGAATAAAAAGAAGCAGGTTTGCACTAGCAACAGTTGCAAGAAGAAAGCATGCAGGTGGTTAGAAGATAAGCTCTGCAGGGTTTGAAAGGCTTTTAGGTAGCTTAACACTTGCTTAACCAGCTCTTAATTAAACAAAGCATGCATATCTTTTACACAAGTACCTTCAGTGCCCCCTAATGCTCTTCCTAACTATTCGTACAAGTCTGAATTGGGGAAGAGGATATTTTAAAAGTCCTCAGCATCAATTGCTTGAGCCTCTGAGATGTACCAGCCAAGTTCTCAACCTTGTCTGACCCCTCTTAATTAACGGTATCCAACAATATCATTGGGAAAGGTGGTTGGGGAATTTTTCTTCAAGAAAAGATCCATCAGTTATTTTTTGAGAAGAAACCAGGTAGTCCTAATTTCTCCGGGGTAATTATTGCAGACAGGCTGAGGCAAAGAAGTTGAAGTACATTTATTTCATCACAGGAACAATGCTAATTCAAAAGCCTTTTAAAAATGACAGAGACAGAAGTAGTTCAACCTCCGTCCTTTCTTGAATTCTTTCCCATGGGTGTTGTACCTTCTCTCTGAACTAGGTAGCATTTTGTACCAACCTAGCCTGACCAATGCTGAAAAGTCATCCTTTGCTCTTTATTTCTCAGGCCATCAGCAAATGACCATCTATTTTTTGCTACATGACACCTTCCATGCTCCCACCAGAGCCTCCCTCTAACTTTGTTTGAAGTAAACACCTGCTGAAATGAAGTAGTGCCACAAAGTTAAGAGATGTAACTGTTACAGATCTTAATTTCTTGAATCTTCAGCACATATTGGGCATCCCTTTCTCAGCTTCCTAATCAGGAACAGCACTCCTGCTCCTGGGTTAGAAATCCTCAACATGCAATGTATTAATGCTGGTAAGTAAAACCAACTTATTCTACCTAAGATCAGCATCTGACAGAGAAACTAAATAGACCTCTTTAGCAACTGGATGGCCTTATATTTCAGTGGTATTGATCTAGTAAAGCTGAAGTGTTATTTTGGCCATATTTCTGCTTGCAAAAATCTTTGATGTCATGCAAAATTACTCAGCAGGCAGGCTGTGAATTACTGTCTATAGCCATTAGCAGACTCTGCTGTTAAAAAAGATTTGTTTTAACCTCTAAAAATTCTATTCATATTAATCTAAATCAGGAGTAATTATGCTCTTTGTAGAACTTGTTTCTTCATAAGTAAGAATGACTAGAATCAGGCCTCAAACGATAACTGCATTTCATCCAGGATGGGCTTATAAATGTCAGTTCAAGGTACCGGGGAGTGCAATCTGCACCCATGTGTAGACAGTTTTGGCTTAATGTTACACCAAACACAGGACAATTGTTAGAATACACAGTTTGGACACAAGCAATATAGATTTTTATTTGCTACCCAGCTCCAGGCATTGAAAACAGCACGATATCATACAGCAGATGTTCAGTCCTATATGAAGTGTGTTATTTTTAAATTTCTTTGATCCCCATTACCAATGGATGTGAGGACCTCACCCTCCCATACCTCCAAACTCCTAGCATCCCCACTTCCAGATAACGTTGAACAAGGCTATGTGTTCACCTGCCGAGAATGGCACACGTCGTCACAAAATCAAAGTTGATGTAGGTGTTAAATCACCGTTCAAATCCAAGAAGTTCTTTGACTTCTCCAATCCTTCATCGTGTTGTTTAATATGGAGCCTCCTAAACTCACTGCCATCCTTCCTATATTTTTAACAACCTCTAATATTCATAGTAGCTCTTATCCCTATGATGATGTCCTCATATTCAGACCATCTTTAGAAAACATGTTACATTCAAAAGCTTGTTTATGGGTAAAGAGGAACAACACCTTGTATATATAAGTAAAGCCAAGAATTTATTGTGAGTGTAACTGAGATGTTAAGAATATAATTATTATTAGCCCAGAACTATTTCTTACAGAAAAAAAAAGAAGTATTACTGCAGTTAAAGTTGTTGTTCAACCACTTCTAGGTGTCTCCTATTTTCCTCACCCTTCCATGGCTCCTCTGGCTTGGTGATTTCAGTCTGCTGGTGGTGGGATGCTACAACATCTAGAGTCCTTCACCAGGAGAAATTTGATGTTCATGCTGATGGTTTCTTCTTCCCTCTAAGATCTGTTTGGGATCATTTTTATGTTTGCTAGCAGCCTTTGACACCTCTGTATTTTCTTCACTGGTCCTGTGTCTCTGCATCCGGATGCCTCTGCTACTGTACCAAGCCTGTATTTCTCTACACTTTGTTATTGTTCCACACTTGTAAACATCTCATACTACATAGAGAAACTGTCTATTATGGTTATCTATATAAATCTATGACTTTGCCATGCAAAGATAAACAGAAGTAAAACAAATTAGCCATAGACACCTGGTCAATTAGAGAAATTTCTGTTGCAGCTAAACCAAGTCAAGCAAAGCTACAGACAGGTGGCAAGAAGTTCAGACAACATTTGCCTGTGAATAGTCTGTCCTGAGGATTGGCAATCTCAGTAGAGTTTATGAGTTTATGGTCTGTTGTGAGCAATGGCAATACTGTATTACAGGGCTGCATGTTCTACCTTTAGTCCATCCACCCCCTGTTAATGATATTATTTGGGGAAGGGGCACGGGGGGTGTTAAGTTTATAGTCTTACATTAGGAGCCCTTCCTCTATGCTGTCAGAACAGTCAATGGAGAGAAGCAGCAACCAAGAGAGACTTGGGCAATCAGAGCACCCAGAGGTGTAATACTGGTTGATGCCTGAAGTAAAGCATTGGGAATGCCATCTTCAGCGTGTGGGGAACACATGGCACAATTCCCAGATCTACAGCTGGTCACTTGTTCAACCAATGCAACCAACTTCTCTCCAAGCTGGGGTGCTGCTCTACACATTTTACAGCAAGATGATGTAAAAAGGTGTTTCTGATGGTGGAAGCCTGAGCCATCTCCTTGCCAGACTCTCTACTCAGTACCTCCCCACATTACTGTCCATCTCTCATCTAAACACTTCTCCACCTCCCTTCCTACCACAGTTGTCAGTGCTGGCCTGTGTCTGCGGGCCCTGCTGCAGGAAGGTCCTGCCTGGCTAAGAGAGGAAAAGCCAGTTCTATGTTACGATGCATAGAGAGCCACATACTCTGTTGGCTGGGAAATGGGGAAGAAAAGTGGTTAGGATTCAGAAATGAGAGGGCTTGAGAGATATGTGCGTGGGTGGCAAGCTCTTAATATCTTCCAGACAGCAACCTGGCAGAAGGGAGGGAATTAATCTGAGCATGAGCAGAGCAAGATCCTGTAACCTGGAGCAAGGGACATATAAACTGACCCTGCAAAGGAAGAGAAAGCCAGGGAAAGAGGAGAGGTAGGCAGAGCAGGAGAATGAAAATAAGCACTTCCAAAAGAAATAAGGGAGCACTGCAGGGAGGGGACAACTCAGGATGGCAGATGGGAAGATGATGGGTTTGGCCCCTTGTCTGGTTATCCCTTGGACTCACACGCTGCCAGATAAGAGACAGTTTTGGGTAAATGCAATCTCAAATAGGGGCCAATTGAGAGGAAAATCTTAATTTCATTAAACCTCAAATTCATCTACTCTTCACTCCATTCTCACTGTAGCAAAGTGCTGGGGGAGTTTGGCTGGATGAAGAAGAAGAGGAAACCCAGCAAATGCTGGGGAAATCTGGCCTCCAGGATGGGGTAACACCAGGCTGCTCTCTTTAAAGAAGGGAAGAGAAAAAGAAGGCATAAAGGTAGGAAGCCCTACAGAAACCTTCAGGACTGGCTCAGCCCCTAGAAAAAAAGCAAGCCCGGTGGCCTCATTAAACAGGGCTGTGCTGTGGGATGGCAACACCTTTATAAAAAGCAGCAGCTCTTTTCCCACACCTGTGAACAGGGGCAATGGCATTGACCTTCCTTTGGAAAAGTACACAGGGATTTAAGGACAGAAAGTGCTGCTTCAGCACTGTTATTTTTATTCAGAGGGAGTGCTTCAGAGGAAGAAGGGGGTTTAGTACTTTTTTTTTTTTTTTTACTGCTGTTCATCCGAGTCCGCTAAGAGCATTCGGCTCTTATCCTGTCTGGGCCGTGTAAAGCAGCCTATGCCACACCTGTGCCTCTGTGCCTCACCTGACATTGCTTTTGATTTGCGCCAGAACCTACCTCGGAAGTGGGGTAATTAATTAATAGAAACAGAAAAGGCCCAGCAGCCTTGGCGCGGGCTTTCAGGGTGATGTAATGTTGCTTTCCTCTTTGAAGGGAGGAGGACTTCCTTAAAAGTGTTTAGAGAAATGAGCTGCTCAGCCAGCCTTCGGCAAGGTCTTCCCAGAGTCCCGGCCACTTTTCCCTTGGAGATTTCTTGGTTCTGTCCTTTCTGCCAGGGGATGAGGAATGAAGCCGAGGGACTGAGACATCACAGAAGAGGCTGCTCCCTTCAAGTTTCCAGACCCATTTTGCGGATTCAAAGATACGGGTATTTTGTTTGGATAATTAGCTGCAGCTTTTATCTGTACTGAGCCTCAGGCGCTCCAGAATTTTTCCCATCCTGACTCCTGTGCTCCTACTATAGAGTCATGGGATTTATTTTCCCTGTGGCCTGTTACAAATTCAGATCAGATAGCTGGGCTTTTTTCCTGAACTGACCTGTCTTCAGCATGATTTTGCCTTCTCCCTGGAGCCAGGTGGATCAGGAAAGCATCGCAGGTAGAGACTGCTCAGGCTAAATATGCAAGGTCCATTCTGCACAGATCACGATAGAAATCCACTCCTTTATCCTACAACTGCTTTCTCCTCCCCACCTTATGTGATATCCAAATCCTGGATTGCTCTTTAAAACATTTAACTGGGGGAAGCCATTTGTTTCCCCCGATCTGTTTACAGACAGAAAAGAATATTTTTTAAGACTAGAGAAAGCAACACATTTTGCCCTGCAGCAACTACGGTGTGCTTTACATAAGAGAGAGATTGATAACTTTATAGCACAGCACTCCCAGCCCATCTCTGCAGCACTAAACACCCACTCACTCCAGAGTCAGCCCCTCTGCACAATCCCTATATAACAAGGGAAGATTTACAGGGCTGGGGTGGGCGAAGCAATACTTCCGGCCATAGTCAATGCAGGGTTTGCGTTCTCTCACTTGTAGGAAAGTGGAAGAGATGGGTCATGTAGGTTGACTGAGGAATGCATAAAAGCTCGTCAAGTTTTGGGGAGATTCTGGTAACAGTGAGGATGACCTTTGGGAATATATCTTAATCCATTCAAACAGTCCTGAAATCTCAGGTCCTATCAGAGCACATGGTCCTTCTAGCTAGAATCAAGAATGCTCCTCCAGTTTCATCCCACT
>BOSO01018617.1:0-16306 GCA_018403395.1 Gorsachius goisagi
GTTGCTAGTTTGAAAAAGAGCTATTTACCACCACCACCCTCTGGGTGCGACCTGTCAGCCAGTTCCCCACCCACTGCACAGACCACTTGTCTTGGGAGAAGTCTTGTCAGGAGAAAGTCTTGGGGATGTGTGTCAAAAGCCTTGGAGAAGTCCAGGTAGATGATGTCCACTGCTCACCCCATGTCAACTGATCAGGTCATTTTACCATAGAAGGCTACCATATTTGTCAAGCACGATCTGCCTTTAATGAAACTGCATTGGCTTTTCCCAGTCATGTGCTTCATTTGACTTGTGATGGCCTCCAGGAGGATTTGTTTCATAACTTTCCCTGGGACTGAAGTAAGACTGATGGGCCTATAACTACCCGGATCCTCCCTTGAGACCTTCTTGTAGATAGGGGTAACATGTGCCTTCCTCCAGTCCTCTGGGACATCCCCTGATCTCCACAACTTCTCAAAGATTATGGAGAGTGGCCTCACAATGACATCAGCCAGCTCACTCAACAATGTTGGGCGGATGATAGCTCAGTCATATAAGTCATCAGCAAAACTCAAGATATTTTAGGTAGTAATTGGCTAGCTTTAAGAATCTTTATTGCTATTGTGTGCCTCTAACTATAGGAAAAAAAACTACATTAAAGATAAGCAATTGTGAGCTGTGAGCACTAGTTCTGTTTTCTGAGAGGAACTGGAACAAGGTCTACAATGTTTTTTTCCTTATCTGTAAGCCAATCTAAAAGTGAAATATGATATGAAATTCCAAGTGTGTATTATGCACTTGAATCCTAATATCAAATGCATAATAAATCACTGCAAGCTTAAACATACAGTTTCAACAGTTCATATTTGGATCTCTGCATTACTTTTAATGACTTTAGCAGAAACAAGAAGGTCCAAAGATAAAATAAACAGAGATATGGAATAAACAAAAAGGTCTAGCAAAATTCAGAATAAGATTAGACAGTTACATAGATATTAAGTGTATCTATACTTACATTAGGTAGAACTTAAAATTTACAAGGTACTTAAAATCCCATTCTTTGTGGCATAAGCCAACTATTAACTGCCCATGCTTGAAGAAGGTATTTTGCCATCTGACTAGATGTTCTATGACTGAGTATTGTGGACACACAGAAGATAAAATGTTCTTTGTGGGGGAAGGATTTTTTTTCCTCTCCTGCACTCATTACCCTGACAATCTGCAATTCTGATGTGGTAGATGCAGACATTTTTTAAGTGTTTGTATTTACATCACTGTCTGTTATACTTTCTCAATAATATTGCATGTCACTTGGTTGTATATGTATTATAAGATCATATAGTCAGAGGTGTTGTTTCACTGTTTGGAAAAGCCAAGCCCTTGATCCCTAATTTTTCTCAGTTTTAAAATCTCATTACATAAGATCCTTATTAATCTGATAGGGCTGAATGGAAAAAAAAAAAATCTACAGCTTCAACCCCTCTTAGAGCTAGTTCATCTGAAAGACTTCCAATTTGCTAGTGAATAAATTTTTCCCCTCCTATCAATATGTATATAAATGCATGCACACACAGCCTTAAAGGACATTTCTAAACTCTGTTCTGAAATGAGCACTGAATTTGTCTTTTTTCTAACGCTCTTACAGAATTTATTCCTAGGTGCTTTTTATGTCTCTTGCTAGTTTTAAGTAATTTTTCTCCCTACTCTTTCTAATTTTATCTCTATAAATTTGTTCTATTCTTTTGCAGAATTATTCTTAGACATGTGCCAGTTTCCAGTATTCTTGCAACTCCTTTCTGGTGTAGGAGTCTCTATCAGTGTTGCTGCCTTTCACTGACACCAGGCTAGTTTGATGCTTTAAACAGTCTGGTTTAGATATTAACTGATGTTAATTACACTGCATGTGTAATTAACGTGTATGGTCCTTAGCTTTCATTCCATACCTGAGTCTGCTGAAGCTGGTTTTTCGGGAGCCCACTGTCCTCACAACGCTTCTCTCACACTTCCCTCTTCCTAGAAGAGTGGTCTCTGGTATTTTGTGATGACTTTCACTCAAACTACCTTCCATACTCAAGTCTTAGCCAGCTCTTTCCTGTTAGTTGGATACAGATCTAAAAATAGCTGCTTCACTAGTTTCCCTTCCCTGAAAGAAAGCATTGGTCCCACATGAACTATAGCAGTTTTTCTCTCTGCTCCATTTAATTTTTTAAAAGTGGTTCTTATGGTAAATCAGTCAAAACCATGAAAAGCATGAAAAGAACATGAGCAGTTATAAATTCAAAAGCTGTTTTTCCATAAGTTAGAAAGGAAAACTGTAGCTCCTATACTCTCAGATGTGACAGTCTGCAATATATGTAAATTCAACTAACAATAAAACAACCTCCTTATGTTTTCAAAAGTTATTACAGCTAACATTCATAGGGGTTTTTTTCTTTTTTCTTGTGGACTATACATACTCCTTGCATTCCACATTCTTTTATGAGTCTGTTAGGTTTACAAGAACACATTTAATGTTACAGTATAAATAATCTACAGCATGGTAGTGTATCTTGGATGGTATCATTTGTCTTCATTTATCACTTGATTTTATAACTGAGTGATACATTCAAAATACATGAAAATATCATGTAAATTGGAGGGAGAGTGTGTGTGTATTTCCCATAAAACGCCCAACATCTTGTTATTAGGATGTATATCTTTGTTCTCCCAAAAGAATCACAGTACGGTGAATACCGCTGTAAAGTCAAATAAAGAAATAAAACCTGCCAGTAATCAGGAGAACAGTGGAGCTGTCTTGCACATTTCTGGTACAGTATAATAGTCAGAGTGAGAAAAGATGATAGGTACCTGACATCTCACACATTGAACTAAAAATAATTGTGCTTCTCTGAAAAGTATAATGCTTCTTTTATTACTACTGTATTAAACTTCCTGACCTTTTCTTGTGAGTAAAATATTTTTTGTTGGTTTATTCCAAAATTTGCTACAGAGCTTGTCCAAACAGCTCATCTAAGTGATACTGATATTCCCCAAGGACAGCAAATGATGAGAGGATCTTGCCCTTTGCTCTATAGTTATTCCTTCACAGTTACTGAGATACTCATCCCTACTTCTGTGAAAAACTGTTCTATTTTGTTAGGTCAAAACCATCCATTTGTCTTATTCAAAACACTTATTTGCCTCAAGACATACTGGGGAAAAATAATAAAAATCTGGTTCTTCTACACTAGTGTAACTTGGCTCAAAAAGAAGCAAAAGTGCAAAGCATACCATTATCTAGACCTGGAAGTTTTTTTAAGATTAATTTTTTTGTCATCACATATGAAGTCATAATGGCAATTTAGAGGAAAAAGAAAAGTAGAAATTAAGAGAGGAAGGTACTAAAACATGTTTGAAGAATGCTAACGATATGTAGACAGTGATTACACAGTTTTCCACTAAGAAAGTGAAGATGCTCACCATAAACTTTGAGAGGCAAACATATGGTTCTATTTTGTACCAGTTACATAGTACAATAAGAATCCCAAATGAAAATAAGAATTCAAGCATATTTAATGTATTCTTTTGTTTAGTGGAAAGGGTGTTACAGAAAACATATTTCAGAACAGTATTTTTCAGCTTCCTGGTTGCTTTCTGCTAGATTGATTATCTGATAAAATGGTTTTCCTCAAAGAAAATTTAAAAGATCTGCTGACAGATCATTGCAGAAGAAAATTCTGAGCTCTCTCTAGTTATGGTCCAATTATATATTGTTACATAATTGCACGTGGCCTTTCAATTAGTGCTTGCATTATTGTCAGGACTCTGAGTGCCATTGCTTGTTTTGAACATCCTAAATTATCTGTGAGAATAAATTCATAATGATCATTCAGAATTTATTGCAGACACTTAGACTGCTGGCCAAGTAATTTCTTTCTTTTGTACAGATGGCTCTGTATAGAGAAACTTTATACATGGAACTGTTTATTTTTTATTTTCATTTATAGGCTTTACAGAAAGTAGAATAGAAAAGATCCTATGATTTCTGTTTCTCTCTACAAGATAAAAATCCACTGGTCTCTACTTCCAGCAAATCAGTATAACTATCAGTTTCATATCAGTGCCTATGCATATTAAGCTACTCAAGTTCTTGATCTTCTCAGAGGAAATTTGGCCCTGGCAACAAATTATAAGCATCAACACAAGTACTGCCACTGGTGGCTCTACTCATCAAGTTCAAGGAGTAGAACTGGGAAACCCTACAAAAAAGAGAGGTGCGAAGTGGAGAGGAGCGGAGAGGGGAGGGGAGAATGAAACACCTACAGGTGTTAAGCATGTTGTTTAATTTGTTCTATTAGGTGCATAAAATATGTAAGAGCTAAAGCAGAATCAGTGGGCAGTCTCCTTACATGAAATGCATTGCTAATACTGGAATTGGAGATAACGTCAATCACTAATATTATATGGAGATAATGCCAATAAGGGACTTCCCATATTCATGAATAAAAGTTCCAGAGGTTGCAATATGAAATATCTGTCTATTATCAAACTACAAACTCTAGTTTGTATGACATCTTGAACATATGTCTCTTTTTCTTTTTTTTTCCTTTCTGCTGGCAGCCTATTCTACTGCATTCAAGACATCTGCCTCGCCCAGAAAAGCTGCTCACAGTCTCATTGAGGGATTATTACTGCAAGGCCAACAAAACATAGTCTAAAGCTGTTGACTTTGTCTCTCAGTTGTCTGCTGGAACTGTGAGTTAGAAAAAAGGCCAAGACCCTGCAGGTGACACAGGCATATGATGGAGTACGGGGAAAAGAGAGGAAAGAAAAAGAGGCAGAACACAGGAAAAAGGCAGAACACAGAAAAGAGAACTTAATAAAAGGGTTCAGTTTCGTACTCTCTCTGTGTTTGCATGGTCCCCCAGTCAGCGTGAAGAATTTAGTGATGGAATCACAAGCGTGATAGGCACAGAAGGTATCCAGTTTAGAGTATCTGGAGTATCCAGTTCATATGTGTGTATATATATATAATTAAAAAAAAAAAATTATCCACAGCTACTCAAAAGGAGGGTGTAGAGAGGCTGGAACCAAGCTCTTCAGAGATACATAATGAAAGGACATGATGTAACGGACACAAGTTAAAAGTTGGGAAATTATGCATTGATCTTGCTGTAGCCATAATTCATGTAAAATACATACTTGTGCTAAAAAACCCCTCAAAATCAGCACTGAAAATGACCTGTTAATACATGTTCAAACACAATACAGGTGACCAGCTGACAGTCTAATTTAGACTAGATATAAGGAAGAAATTCTTTACAATGANNCCCAGAGAGGTAGTGGAGGCCCCATCTCTGGAAACATTCAAGACCAGGTTGGACGGGGCTCTGAGCAACCTGATCTAGTTAGCGATGTCCCTGTTCCCTGCAGGGGGGTTGGACTAGATGACCTCTAGGGGTCCCTTCCAACCCAAAACATTCTATGATTCTATGATAATTTCTGCCTTTTCTACTCCTAAACATTTTGTGGAGTAAAAACACCCAGTGCATCTCTGACATTTTTTATCTTGAAGAAGCTATTAGACACTTTACATGTCTAATACACAGTTTCCCAGTGAAAGTCTGCGGTCCTAAGGTAATTAAAAAAGTTAGCGATCGAAAGCTAGAAAATAGTTTTTGAGAGAATATACACTGGTTTGGGCCTTTTTCTTCTCTAGTGTTTTTTCTTAAGACTTAACATTTTCACTGTTAGTAGTCATAGTACTATTTTTATAATAACATGTCCTAAAAAATCTATTTTAATGAACAACTAAAAAACAACAACAAATCAGGGAACTTAATTGAATTTCTGTTGTTTCTCATTATACCTAGAAAGTAGAACTGAAAGCAGTCTACCCTTCACATTCATTAGAATTAAGTAATCCAGAAAAAGAAATCTGTGCTTTTGGGTAACACTGAAAGTAAGTGAGGGTGACTACTTGTTACCCATGAGAACTGTCTCACTGGACTCTCAAAAGAATGGCAAGATCTTTTACAAATCTATTCCTGTGAGCAGATAAACATGTTCACAAACGTTAACTGTGACTTAGGAATAAAATGTTGTCCTCAGTAAAGGGCAACTAAACCTCACTTTGATTTCATTAAAGTAGAATTTCTTTCTCACATAATTCATTGTGATAGTTCATCTTACCCTATGACAAGTTTCTGTGGTTTTATTATTTTTCTAATCATAAAGTAAAACATTTCTTTCTACTTTTCTTCCTACTTAAGTTAAAGTCCATTAACCTTAATGAATTTACCAGATCTTTCTGGTTTTAACAGATTAAAATACAGCATCATTGAATTTGTTCTGATATCCTTCAGGTGTTGCATAATTTCCTGAAACTTGAATTAAGTGTCTAAATATGAAAAATGATTGTCAAAATTTTTTTTTTTGTAATCTTGACAGTTAAGTATTATTGGGTTAGTCATGTTTCAAGAAACCATTCACATTCAGCTCAACCAGTTTATTGATCAAGACACTAATCAATGAGTAGATAAATGTGTTACTTGGTCCCTGTACTCTCTAATGCCCTACAATATGACAGCAAAATACAGTAAGTCCATAATGCACAATTAGCTATACAAGCTTATACCCCCTCTGAAGCCTACAGTTCACTCATTTCCACAGAATTGCATAACTTCCATCTGCTTATCTTTGAAAACAGAAATACCAATGACTGGAAATATCAATCACATGGGTCTTTGCTGATAACTGCTTTGCAAGTAACTTATGGTGCTTTAAAAGGAGAACATAGAAAACGTCAGGATGTACAAGTCAGTCACATTTGCTATAAAAGGCATTTCTAGATACACAGACTAATGAGTTCCCAAAAGAATCAGCTATGCTAGAGGTCATAAGTTTAGCCAGACCTAAATCTGAATAGCAAAATATCATGGGAATTTGATTTATTGATGAACATAACCATATAAAACCATATTGCAATCTAAAATCAACATCTAAATAACAGTACACAACTGCTATTCATAGTTCCTGCTGGGAATCAGTGAGATACTACTTACAGGTTCAATATTTTAACTTCCAAAATTTCTAAGACATTAACCTATTGAAATCAAATAAAGCTAGCTGAGTGGAAAAACCCTGGAATGTATTCCCAGTTTGATAGCCCCATAGTTTGATAGTCATCTGTGATGAAGTTTCCTTCACTGAAAATATGCTTAGGTACGCAGTCACACATTAAACTAACAACAAAAAGGTAAAGCCTTTACATAATCAAATTAAAAAACTTTTTACTAGTGTAGACAAGAAAATTCTAAGATATAACAAACAACCACACCAACTAAAGTTTAACAAACGTCTTAACTACAACAAAAAAAGCTATGACTGTCTTTCTTTTTCTGCCCCAGCATGTTCCCCTTTATTTACATACTCTCCTGTGTTTTTCCATCTGGACTGTATTAAATATAGAACTTGAAATCAGTTCCTATTCTTTAAGCAGCATTTCTTAACATGTTTAATCTGAAATGCTGATGGCATGGTTAATTGTTTTTTAACAACTCAGTTGCATCTTCTTTCATTTTCTCTTTTGAAATTGTGTACACTTCTTAAACTGGAAAGAAAATTTCTATTTTGCTTATTTTCCACTAATTGCAGCATGTTCTGATTTTAATATATATATAATCATCTGCTTCTATCCTTCACTATAGAAGTTGAATCAGCAGACCCAAGGTGTAGCCGTTGGATTGCAATGCTGGTTGAATGCCTAATGCACTGTTTCATTATTCTGATGAAGTATAAAGCTTGTGCTGTGTAATTTCTCCATAAGCTTCTAGGATCAACAGCTTACAAAAAGAAACCCAACAGTTCTATTTTTTTGTAAGGTAATATAAGGAAGGTCATTCATTACATTTTTTAAAATACACTTTAAAAAAATACCTAAAACTATTCCAAATAAATCCAAGCATATGGATTCCAGTAGCAAGCTAGTATTAATAATTAGAGCCACTACTACATAAGGCATCCATTGAATTAGAACAAAAGCATAAAAATTTAAAAGAATGTTTTTACTCTTGGAGACTTTTTTAAAACATAAATGTGTTATATAACATTATACACTTTAGCAAAAACAGACTCAGAACACAGTACAGATTTCATTTTCAACAATACATCTGTGAGGAATTACAGTTGAAAATGTCAGGAGTATCAGTAGTATAATGACATGAAAGTGTAAGGGTTTAATTTTTAAAATAGCTCTTTCTATCAAATAAGCCAGTTTGCCTACTAGTTATTGCAGTCATACTAAAATCTGGCCCCAAAAGCCTTCAAGCATAACATCCCTTCCTTGAACAAAACTGGCCTTTAAAACACTCATGTTTCAGATGATTGCATAATTGAAAAGGGACACTCATTCCCATGTTTTGAGGGACTGAAGCTTTCACGGGCTTACCAAAAAAAAAAAAAAAAAAGTAGATTAATTCAAACATTACCCTGTGACATGTGAGAAAGGTAGTTGCATGAGGATCTTTACATAATTGAGCTTTGAAGGACTTGAACCAAATTTCCTTTAAGCAGTTTCAGGATCAGACTAAAAACAAATGAACTAAAAGAGAATTTGGATGCTAAAAAGAATTTATGTGGAATTTTATATTTACCCGGATTGTGATGGTAGTAGAAATGTTCACAGTTTCAAGCTAAGAACAGGTTTTATTTTCCATTCAGTCACTGTCTAATGAAAATGTGAAAATACTTCCTGGAGTACAGGAGAAACATCTTCAGCTGCTTAACAACTGCTTAATACAGTAGCCAAACAGTTGTCAGTACACAATAATTACTGTGAAACATTTGTAGCTTGGTAACTTAGTTCAGTGACCAGTTCTTTATGCTAAAAACAACTTTTCAGAACAATGGGAAACTATTGTCTGAAGAATGCTGTAACAGTTGTTAGTCAAATTCCATACCTTGGCAAATCTTGCTTGCGTTTGTTTTGTTTGCATTGAAAATAAAAATCTCATGTTACTAGATAAAATCCTGGAAAGCGTACGGATTACAGGCTGGTGTGGTTGGGATAGCAACTTTCTTTATCAGAGTCCCAATTAAAGAATATAAAGCCCTCAGAAAAATAGAAGGTGAACTTAAAAAGTTTTTATATATAAAAGAATATTCATGCCGTCACTTTTAAAAATTTAAAGGAAAGGCAGGTAGTTGAATTAATCCCATTCCAAGGTACATATATACAGTAAGTAAAGTGACACAGCTTCATCTGGGCTAGAGGCACTTTTTCTCCCAAATTACTCCAGAACGGATCTAGATGTCTAGATTAAATTACGCTATAGTTTTTAAATGGTTAAATTTAGCTTATATAAAATCCAGTGCTTGTTCTGTGGAGATTTGTTTTGACATTTCTCCCCATGAAAGTGCTATAAAGTTTGGACTACAGATCTATGCTAAAGAAATAATGGCCGTCTAACTCAAACCTCTGTCTAGTCTAAAATCCTATCACTTCATGGTTGTTAACAGATCGTTAAGAGGATCCTTCTTCTGCTATGCATTCCTACCTTATGTCAAATAGCAGATTAGGAACTTCCTTTTGTGAAAGTTGCTGCTAGACTATCATGGGAGTGCCTATGTATACTTCGACTTTGAGAGCAAACATTAGCAAAGAGCTCCAAGATAGAGTCAGCAGAGCGTGAATGAAGGTGGGGCTTTTTTGCCATTCTAAATCTATTGCTACATAACTTCATTAAGTGCTAACTTCTTTTTACGGAGAAGTTTCTTCCTTCTACCTTTTTGCAAAATTTGTCATTATATTGTCTTTTTCATGCCTCCATTCAATTACATCTTTTCTAGGCTGAAGGGTTTTTTTCATGTAAAGATGACGTTGCAAATATCTGATCTTCCTACTTCTTCAGTTTAAATCTTAAAATACTGTCTTCTGATGGTATAATTATAACTGTGTATCATATTCAAAATACAGGAATATTATGTCATACTGATGTTCTTTATTTTTTATTTCTTCCATAATCATTATCAGAATTTTATTTTCCATTTTTGTCTCCTAATGAGGGAGATGATGTTTTCAGAAAAAATACCCACAATTGCATTTTTATGTCTTTCCTGAGTACATATAACTTCTTCAGAGCCTGTTGCTCTTTCTGAATACTTAACATTTTTCTTACCTAGCAGTCAAAACACAAATAGATTGTATTATTTCTGCATATACCAACTTTGAATTCTGCCTAAAACTTTATCTCTCAGATATGCTGCATTATCAAATCTTATTCTTCAGATTTAACTTTTCCAGAATTATTTCCTATCATCAGCAAACTTTTTATTTCACTTTCTAAACTTCTCCAGATCAACATGTTAAAACAATCTCCTCATATAATAAATTTCCGAAAATCCTTTTTTTTTTCTTTTGTCCAAGCTACTTGTTGATTCTTACTTCTTCTCTCTTACGGTTTAATCCACAAGGATTTATTAATCCACAAAGGACTTTAAGAATATAAGAACATTCTTCAAGAACTCCAATCAATTGTGAAGCACTTTTTTGACTTTGTAAAAGCTGTGTTGTTTCTTCTGAAATAGGTAAGATTTCTATTTTATGCTCTTTCAAAAAATAGTTTCTTCTGGTTCTTCCAGCACAAACGTCTAATTTATTCATTTGCAGTTCCTTGCACCTTCCCTGGACTCCTCCTAAAAAACAGAACCAACCCAAACAACACAAAAAACCTCAATAGTCACCAGGCACTTTCTAATCCCCATTAAGTGGGAGATATAAAGAGATTACACACTGTAATTAATAGTTCAGCATATTGCACAGTAAACACAAATTTTGCCATTACTAGTTGTAGTGGGTGACTGCAGAAGGTATTTCAATGACGATAGAGTGATTTCTAGCTGAATTTAGACAGGATTTAACCATACACCTTGTTCATAGAGAGCTGTATATTAGCATGAGTGACTGCTATATAACCTGAACACATCCCGTGATTTTTTATTTGTCATCTTAGTTTTTCCAACTTAAGTTTATGAATTTTTGTATCTTTCTCATTTGGCTACAAGAAGGTTTTCTGAAAGATTTCTTGCCAATGACTTCCCTTACCCTTGTCATATTCCTTTTGGACTTTCTCAAGTCTTTATTTGATAGATGATATGTATTCTTCAGAACATCCAGGACAGTATCTTTAAGTAGTCTCCATTGTGCCTGCTGAGATTTTACTCTGTTAGCTATCTTTCTTTCAGATTTTGAAAAACAAAATTTCTATGTAGCACTCCTTTGTATAGTGCCCTTTCCCTTCTATACCGTGACAGTTTAGTTTCTTTAAGAGCCTTCAGAAAAAAGATTTTGTTGAAGGCCTTTTGAAATAGAGCTGTGTATCATCTGGATCCACAATATATCATATTTATCCATATATTCATTAGTTAGAGTCTTTATAGTATTTCCTGACAATTTGTCTGGTACAAAGGTCAAATTTACCAGGCTTCAGTTCTTAATATCATCTTAAAAACCTGATAAAGAGCAATTCTTCCTTCTCCAGAACTACATTTTTATGGATTATTCCTGTTTGAGTCAGTATTCAGCTTAGCCTTCAAAAGGCAATAAATCCATCTCATCTGTTCCTGTTGGATCATACTCCCAACTGAACTCTAAATCCACATTTATCCTGATCCTAGAGCTTTTCACTAGTTTCATTCCAACCAGAAGTACACCTTTAAGCTACTCTTATGGTCCTTACTTGCATCAACCCTCAGTTAAGCCAGACTGACAGATCCAAGCAGACTCAGAATTACTACAGCCCCTATGAACTCTGCCCCAAACATATGCTTAGACTGTAAAGTCATAACTATTTATCTTTCTTTAATGATCTCTGGTGAATCAAAAACTAAACATAATTCATTGGCCTCTACTTGTCTGAACCCAATCCCAGCCCAAACTTTCAGCTGTAGAATTAATTTTTGTTATTGGCCTAAGCCTGGTCCAGTCTACACTCTTATTTCCTAATTTCTTTTTAATAATCTCTAGTCATGTAAATCTGATTAAGCTTTAATGTTTCAGTGAAGAATAGATATAAGTTATCATATTTGCAATCTTTTTGTTTGGACTAAAGAATTTACACATTTTTCATTGCTTGCTTTTGAAACATCAAACTTGTATATTTACATAACTTTACGAGACTATCACTGCCATTTATAAGACCCCAAGTGCTATTGGTCACCAAAGAACTCAGAGACAGTATGGTACCTATTGGTATTATTCACCTCTCTGGAATAACACTTCAATTTCTATCCTGCTGCAGAAAACAAATACCGAATTCCGAAATGCTTCAAAACAGAGAAAAAACATAGAATCATAGGTCATCAAAACACTGAGGTTTTAAGGGCCCTCTGCGTTTCTCTAGTCCAATCTCATGCTCAAAGCAGAGACATATCTGAATGCAAACCGAGATGCTCAGGGCTTTATCCTTTCGGGTCTTGGAAACCTCCAGGGATGAAGATTCTACAACCTTTCTAAGAAACCTATACTAGCCTAGTTATTCTCATAGTATTGGGTTTTATTCCCCCTTATATCTAATCAGAACCTTTCAATTTGTGACTGTTGTCTCTCTTTTTCTTGCTGTACCTCAGTACAAAGCCTACCTCAGTCTCCTTGATAACCCCTTCATAAGCACTAGCAGGTGGCTGTTAGCACCCCCAGCCCCTGCCACCAGAAGTCATATCTTCTCCAGCCTGTGCAAGTCACACTCTCTTAGCATCTCATCACAGTACAAGCGTTCCAGTTCCAAACCATTTTGGTTCATGGTTCATCACCATTAAACTCACTCCACTTCATCAACATCACTCCTGGAAGACCCAAAAAAGTGCACAGTATTCCAGATACAGGAAACACCAAGTAAAGGGGAATAATCACTTCCCTCAATCTACTGGCTTCTGCTGATACAGCTCAATATGCTGTTTGCCTTCTTCACTACAAAATGTGACTAACAACTTATTTGTATCCTACTGTCCACCAGGGCTGTCAAGTCCTTTTCATCAGAGTTGCAGCCTAGCCATCCAGTCCCCAGCCTGCACCATTGCAGGGGGTTAATCTGTTCAAGTGAAACACTTTGCATTTTTCCTTTCTGTGTTTCATGAGGTCTCTGTTGGACCTTTCTTCTAGCCTCTTTGGGACCCTCTGGATGGCAGCCCTGCTCTTGACTATAACACATTTTGTCTAATTCTAATTTTCAGAGAGGAATACTTTTGACTTAGAAAAGTAATGTGAACCTCACCATCCACATAATAAAATTAGCTTTTTCTCACAGTAATCGGATTTCTGTAGATGAGAGTTTTGCACAATTTCCACAGTCTAGGATAGGAGCAGGTATTAATACTGCTCTTCCATATAATGTGCTTGTGGCCATTTAAAAAAGTACTTTAAAAGCTGGTCTTAAGAACAGATATAATTATATTTCAGATTTTCTTAACAGTGGACTGACACCTACACTAAATCATATGATAGGTTTATAAATCATGTAGTTCTAGAAATCACTTCAATGATAAGTTATGAATATGAATTATAACTATGTTACAGTTTTATACATTATTTGATGGTTTCCATAAATCATATAACCCATTTGTGAAAAGTATTGGGTGTGATTAGTAATGGTGCTACATTTCTTTCAGATACGATGCAACTGTCTTTTGGTTTATGTAATAGATATTATATGACAATATGTTTTATTATCACCTAATATTTTTACTTTCCCCTAAGTCATTACACTGTTATGCTTTAACCCAAATTTTTATGCTACAGAGTCTGATTTGTTGCTCCATTTACCAAGTCAGCTGTTCTCACAACCCTGGTCTGATTTGTAACTAACATATTTTACTTATTCCAAGAATTATTAATAAACAGAGAAAAAGAATCACAGAAAGAACTTAAGCAAAGATTAATTAAGATGAATTAAGGAATCTTAATATTTTATTAAATTTTTTCTGTCTGAGATTAGTGTCAAGTTCCAAAAGCAAGGTTAAGTTCTTTGTGTACCGCTGCTTTTCCCAAGCAGCTCATCAAAGATAAAAGTTAGTAATTTGTGGGACTAAAAGCAGGAAAAAGAAAATCAAAATATGTCCCTTGCCTGGGAGGGCATTCAGTTGTGAGAGCTGGAATTTTAGTTTTCTGGTTTAGTTTTAAGGACTGTTAACAGATGCTGTCCAATTATTTGATCATGCAAAACTTATAAACAAGCTAGGTATTAGGATTTCTAACACAGTATTCTCTATTCTTAGGACGATATGTCAATGTTTTGCAGTTACTTAGACTGTCAACCCCAGACCAAGACTACAAAATTCTAGGTATGACTCTCACTGAATCTACTCAAACATTTTTTTGTATTATTTTTTTGCAAGAAACATAGATTACAGGAGATTCCTCAAGATCCTTCTTAAGGCAATTTCATTCCATTGATGAATGGCATTCAGCCTAGCAAATTTTAACAAAAAATGGATCAACAAGGAAGTTACTAGGTGAAATAGAACTATAAACACCTTGAAAGCCACATCTATTATCATATCAGGTGTGAAAGTTTTCAATGCATAAGCATTTTCCTGACTGTTTTGAAAAATCTGGCACTGACATAATTCACAATAGCTCAATCTGATCAGTGATCAGGAGACACCTTGATTTTGGCTGAAAAGTATGAGCACAATCATAATTCATTAATATCTTAGATCATGAGATGTCTCTTGAGTTTTCTGCTCTAGGGAAAATAAATAAGGTCCAATGACCTTATAAGTATATTGTATTGTCAAACAAGAAGATTATCCCCAAAACAATGAAGGACAAACAGAAATATTAAATAGATTTATATTACATATGGTATGGATATGGTGATTTGTAGAAGACTCTATTACAAACAAAATGTTTCTTTCTCTAGTAATGGACCTGACCTTGCAGTCATAATACAGAGTAAATTTTTTTATGAAGTACTATTTTCTTTATGTAAGTACTCTGAGGTAATACACCAGACTTTGAAGGAGTAGCAAATTATAGTTATATTACTAATCATCTGTTATCTCATATAGTTTTTTTCATTCCCAACAATTCATATTATTGAAATAGCACACGAGTTTGTTTTCTATTTACACGAGCTGCGCCTGTATACACACTGGTATCATAATCTTAAATAATTCTGTTATTTAGCTTGCATGATGATCCTTTCATTTCCAAAACATGCACCTACATTTACTTTTTTTGCAAAATGACAGGGTAAATATTACTATAATCTTCTGAATACCAAGGAAAACTAAGAGAAAAGAGAGTTGACTTAAATAAGGTCATTATGAATTAAGGAATGATTAATTTTAAAAATGCTTTATTGTTTATGCCTGCCATTCCAGAATTTTTAGACTATAACCGGAAGGCATAGCTATAGCACAGTAGGGAATGATGTACATCTGTCCAAACAGACAGCAACCTGGCCATACTGGTGCTCAAGGACAAGGCGGAAATGCTTTGTTCAAAAGCAGTAAATCTGCATCAGTACAATGGGGCAACCAAGGTGAAGTATATTTTGTTTCCAGCAGTACCTTAAGCCAACTCAGTGTTTTGCTGCATCTTGCTCAGCAGAGCTCTGACCTGAAACATTAGTGTTGGAGATATCAGTATCAATGCAGAATTAAGCTCTTCTTTTTTTTTTTTTTTTTAAGGGAAAGTTCTTTATTAGGTATTTTCAGTAGGTTTTTTTTTCCCCTTAGATTACTTAGATTACTTAGATTTTTTGTATTACTAGAGTTAAATACTTTTAAGAATCAAAATCCTTTTCTACATGTCTCTCTGTACATTATGCTATATCTAGTACTACACTTATGGCTTGGTCTAAACTGGGGGATGCTGGAGACTCTCCTAGTTCTTTCATAGAATCATAGAATGTTTTGGGTTGGAAGGGACCCCTAGAGGTCATCTAGTCCAACCCCCCTGCAGGGAGCAGGGACACCGTTAACTAGATCAGGTTTCTCAGAGCCACGTCCAACAGGTCCTTAAATGTTTCCAAGGATGGGGCTTCCACTACCTCTTTGGACAACCCGTTCCAGTGTTTCACCACCCTCATTGTAAAGAATTTCTTCCTTATATCCAGTCTAAACCTACCCTGTTTTAGTTTAAAACCATTCCCCCTTCTCTTGTCACAGCTGGCCCTACTAAAAAGATTTTCCCTGTCTTTCCTATAGGTCTCCTTTAGGTACTGAAAGGCCGTAATCAGGTCTCCCTGCAGCCTTCTTTTCTCCACACTGAACAAGCCCAACTCTCTCAGCCTGTCCTCACAGCAGAGGTGCTCCAGCCCTCGGATCAGTTTTGTAGCCCTCCTCT
>BOSO01018618.1:0-60512 GCA_018403395.1 Gorsachius goisagi
AATTGCTCACCATCCGCTGACCGATGCCCAGCCCGTCCCGAGCCTCGATTGCTCCCCCCGAGCCACGATCACACAGCCCGAGCTGCGACCTCTCTGCCCACAACCGACCGACCAAAAGACTAAAACCCCCCCAAGCATGACGTTATATGGTATGGAATAGCTCTTTGTACAGTTTGGGTTAGCTGTCCTAGCTGTGCTGTACTCCCAGCTTGTTATGCACCTGGCCGAGCAGGAGAAGCTCAAAAAGTCCTTGAGTAGTCTCGGCACTGCTTGGCAACAACTAAAAACATCAGTGTGTTATCAACATTCTTCTAGTACTAAATCCAAAGCACAGCACTATGCTAGCTTCTGTGAAGAAAATTTACTCTGTCCCAGCCGAAACCAGGACAAAACCACCTAAGAACAGTAAGATGTGATACAAATTATACCCGTCCTTGGTAAACCAGAAAATAGTGTGAAAAACACGCTACAAGAAGTCACACATGCATGTGACAGAGAGCACAACGTGTGCACAGTGCATGTCCTTACCGAGCTGAATGAGTGACAGAGAACACAATTCAAGAGGAGTGATCTTAATTAGTGAGAAACCTGCACTTTATCACATTTTAAAGAACACAAACAGGAACCTGGAAACTGTGAAGCTTCTGCTAAGTTGGTCTTTATGATCTTCAAGGTCTTTTCCAACCTAAACGATTCTATGATTTTAAGTGACAGGCTAATTCTGTGTTAGCTTCTGAACAATCTCCAAGCACAAACCTCTGCAGGCACACTGCAATGCTCCAGTCTAGAAACACAAAGCTTGCATATATGTGGCGAGATCTCTCTTAAGAAAGCACTGAGCTTCTACACCAAAACCAATCTGTGGGACATGCAGCTGAGAAAGGTGTGAGGAATACCAGGTGGAGTCTACCACCATCATATGAAAGTGATATCCAGTCTGTTAATGGGTATCTAGGCTGTATCCTCATCAGATACAACTATCCCACATACAGGATCCATATACAGAGAAAAAATGGCACACCTTCCCCAATGACTCATTCACTATGCTTGTATAAGAGCAGTGAAAAACATCCTTGTGCAATGTCACTCGGGAAGATAGGCAGAACAGTTATTCCAAACCGTATCTGGATTTGCGAAGGGAAAACCTGCAAAAGCAAGCTCCTACAGACTCATCCGTAGCTCCCAAGAGCCTTGGGCAATGACAGGAGTGCTGCTAGAAAAAAGAACCAGCATACACATCTATGCCAAAACAAGCATGCACCTGTGCTTATCTTCCTCATTGGAATAAACCGATCCACAGAAACCATGGAACAGCACACTCCATATGACTTAAACAATGTCAAGGAATTGTTTTAGCTACCATCGCTAACTCCTTTAGATGCCCAAAGATATTCTTCTATTGGGGTTGGTCTCTGAAAAAGCTGCTTAGATCAGAACTTCAGCTGTTCATGGAGTCCTCACATTCCTCCTCTGCTCCCTTAGAAAATATATTCTCTTCCCTTTCCAACAGAAGCCATTTCACAGCTGCCAGTTATCTTTACAGAAGGCACGAGGGTAGTACTGTAGAATCACAAACTGACCATCTCATAACCTTCCCCCTGTAAAACATTTTACCTCACTGTCAGCACTCTGACTCACTGCCCGATATTTCTGTGTGCCTGCTCTACAATCAGGTGCACGATTATTACCATACAGCCAGACCAAAACCCTATCTTCTTCCTCTGTTATTTATTTAAGATTACAAACAATCCCAACCCAATGCTATGATGGAGGAAAAAGAAAAAAAAAATCGAATGAGCCCTCTTTAAAAAACAGAGTAGGCAACACTCAGAGGGACATGATGGAGCCCAGCTTTTGAATGAAGGATGTCACATTGCTACCCATTTTAGTTACACTGTGATACAGGAATATTAATTGCTTGGATATACCTAAATTTAGGATTAATTTAGGGGAGCTTTACCTTGATAGAGGCCAAGAGTAGAATAGTTTAAAGTAGAGTACCCACTGACCCCTAATAAATCGGTATTAATTTTATTATTATATATTAGCATGAATACTAGGGGTTTTCTGTGTTATCTTCACAGTACTGTACCAGCAGCATTATAGTATCAACATACCTGGATGGCCAACTCTTTCTGCTCTTCAAAGACATGGTATCACAATTATAATAAAGGAATTTTAATCTAGGAAACACCCACTGTTTCATACACAAAATGGCTTCCTGGTCCCACTTCTCTGCATAAATATTTACGGTGCTGACTTTACCCCAGTTAAAGCAAAATGACTGCAAAAATAAGGCAATGAACAAAGACAAAGCTGACAACTTAAAGCAAACAAGAGAACAAATCAAAACCCCAGTTATAACTATAAGGGGATAGCAAGGAACAAGGCTGCAACGTTAGTGCAGAATAGCTATCCACAGATGTAAACAGGATGTCCACACAGGGACAGGCCCCAGTTTAACTTAGAAATTGACTCAACTAAAGGGTTAATTTAACTCAACTAATAAAAACTAGTTCAGGCTGAAAAAGACCATCTATACAAAGGGTTTGTATCAATTTAACTCAAAAAGTCTCAGGAATGTAAGTCAGTAATACATAGTATCATCAGTTACACACTTTAGACAAGTATAAAGGATGCAGGAACTATCGTTCTTCTAGGATAAGATTGCCAAATGGGACAATTAACTTAACCATGCATCTTAAAGAAATCTCTCAAGACTCACTAACTCACCAAAATTCACTAATTCACTTACACAGTAACAGATAAATAGCTTCAACACACAGTCTATGACCCTG
Organism: Gorsachius goisagi; assembly: GCA_018403395.1. NCBI lineage: Eukaryota > Metazoa > Chordata > Aves > Pelecaniformes > Ardeidae > Gorsachius > Gorsachius goisagi. The sequence goes on from BOSO01018618.1 coordinate 2,799, forward strand.
GAACTACTTTGAGGATGATTGTGAGGGCAAAAGTGATTCACATCAGCTTTTTAACATGCCTGCATACAGGCAGACTTACAGAGTAGTAGTAGTACAAGAAAAGCTGGACATTAACTTACAGAATCAGAAGAGTTGATTACATAGCAAAGGATTATCTCAAAGTAAATTACTGGCAACTTAACTCTACTACCAGTTTGCAATCTCAGATAAAGATTCAGAAAAAAATTGGTGCAATTAATTTAGCATTTATAATTACAAAGGAAAAAACTAAACAACATTCCCTGAAGGAATGTCATATATACGGGTGGCAGCACTGTAACAAAAAAATGTTTGACCTAATTCTTCATGTTGCCAGTATTTACAGCCCATTCAGAGCTTAGTAAATACCCTTTGCTCTTGTTCAAGCGTTATGCATTTTCTTCCAGATTGTTCTTTGATGCACATTTGCACGCACTTCATAGACTTCCATCATCACAGACTTTCTTACTGTTCCCCTTTACCATTCATTTTGCACGTACAAAATTAACAAAATTTGTCTTTTTGCTTAGTACAGGTTATCAATACTTAACATACTCTCCGGTGTTCGTCTCTCAACAAACATTCAAACTCTGACGAGAAATACATGTTAACTGGGCAGAACTTTGATTATAACATTCTGCACTGTATTTTAACATAAATCAGTGTATGTACAAAGTGCTTTCAGGAATACGGCTTACAGCATTGCAGATCTGCAGTATGTAAAATATACCAACTTGCTTTATAAGCACTCTTAAGGCTTTTTATAGAGTTTTCTTATATTTCTTGAATCCAAAAATTTTTTATGACCAGATGAACAGAATTTGAGACTTTTCAACTGCAAATTACGTAATCTCTCGAATTTACACTAGGCTGGCTGTTAGCTGCCAAGAAAGGATCCCATAGGTCTTTTTCAATTGTTGACATTAGGTTTGAAAACATTAACTCAGTTCTGAGATTTACAGGTCACTGATTTTTTGCTTATTTGACATTGTTTCAGCTGTTACAAAAAGCTTCACCTTTTCATCTGACGCCTCATTCGCTTCTCTTGCTCTACTAGGAGTCGACTCAGTTCAAACCAAGTATTTACACCAATAGTTCTCTGCCCAACTTCCTGTTACTGCTCTATGAACTCTTCAGCTGGCATCATCCCAGGGCTGCTCCTTCCCCAGCCCATGCTCATCTCCTATCATCACTTCCAAGTCAATACCTCTCACCTGCAGATGCTTTCCAGCAACAGTCCCTTCCTCTGCAAACACAATCTCTATTGCATCTCTCAGTTTGAATCATGCTACATGGTATTACTCTAACTATTCTTATTTTCATCTATGAGGCTGCCTTTTCTCTACCTGTAAAACAGTTAATCAAATGTCAGTGAAGCTTCTCCCACTTTTTTCAAATTTTTCAGCTCATATTTAATTCACTCTGGCTATTTGTAGCTAAGTCTAATCATCTGCTTCTATAAGCTGTTTATCTGCTTTTTTTTTTTTTTTTGAAAGAAATTCATGTTTCCCAGAGTCTCACTATTTTGGTCAATTTATTTGCTTTTGCAAGAAACCACCTACTAGTTTATTTCTCCCTCTCTTTCACCCTCCTTCCCCAAGTTTCTCCTAGAGAAAAGCAAACTCATTTTTAGTAATCTGATCTCTGCCAAATTATCAGTATTATTTTAATTACTACCTATTTCCAGCATGGGAAGGGGCTTTGCTTTCATAAAAAAGAACATATGATCATTGTTCAAATACAAGTTCACTGAAGCATGTGAATTCACTCCAGAGGACTAAGTCTCTCCTAGTTTTAGTAATTTATCTTTCTCCACAGACAATCCCCTTGTCATATCTTCTGACAATTGTTCTCTTTGCTTCCAAAGCATCTGTGTAGCATATTGGCACTTTCTGATCCTTTGCTATGCAATTCTCAGGAGTGACAAAATGACAACGTCTGGTTTTCAGTCACTTAGGAGTTTCTATCCAATTCCTCCCCCACCCACTTCTTAACACTCCCTGAACAATGGGCACTGGAAAAAGCTTAAATATAGCCAACAGTCCTTCTAGGGTGTCAAGCACATAAGGAATTTTACGTCCTAGATTTAGATTACCTAGTCTCCATCCCTCCCCTCAGCTACCAAGCCCAAACATACTTCCTATTATCATACTGTTAAATTCATTGTAAGTATTCCTCTCCTTCACACTACAGGGCTGCACCTACTTTTATCTTCTTGGCTACTTCAGTGTTAGAATTTCTACTTCTTCATAGCCATTAATAAGGTCACAGAGCTAAAAATGTAGAAGCCTGGGAATGTGTAGAAGTTACTATATGTAACAAGCAAGGAATCTTACCATAGGCTTCTATGCAGATGTAGGTATGTGCAGATTTAAAACAGGAAACAGCATACAGTATGTCACAGAGGCAAAACATGGAGTGAAGAAATAAAAAAGCAGTTATTCTCTTAGTCTATATAAGTAGATTTAGCTTGTCTAACAATGACTACTTACCTGTGATGAATGAAAAAGCACCCATGACACAGATAGACAAAAACTTTAAAGTAACAGGGCCTCTGCTGGATTGGCATGTTCAGTTGGAAATCTTTTGACCAATACTCTGGTTTTGCCTATGAAATGTTTCCATTTTAACATGACGTACGTACCTGATGATAATCTAATCCCAGAGTCCAGAGTCACTGTCCAATTTGAGGCATGTGCAAGTCATCATTTCTCAGTTGATACATTCCATAATGCTAGGGATAGATATGTTCTAATGTGACTATTCTGTTCTCTGTGCTGTAGGGCTGTTGTCTAGAACTAGGTGCAATTTCTGAATCTGCTTCTCTTCCTTCCTCTTACTTACAAAAATAAGCCCATTCCTTTAATTGCATGACAAAAAACAATAGCGTGTAAAGGAATTTCAAAATTTGGCAGGTGTATGAACTCTCCCTCTATGGATGAGAATTTGTTCCTTTATTTTCTCAAGCTTTGGACTGACATTTCTCACGGCAGCTGAGGTAGCTTTTATTTTCTTGGATCCCAACTACTCTGAGAATTCTAGAAAGATGTGTTAGGTGAGAGGAAGAAAGGAACCTTTGATTTCTGCCACTGAACAGGCAGAATATGCTTTTATCTCTGCTGAAGCTGTTTTACTCCATAATACTAGGTCTAGCCTTCTGAAAACTCCAATTATTTTTCCCTTTCCAAGCATTTCCTCTGTTTGCACTAACTGACAGCTAGTGAAACTAGATTCTGAAACAGCAGAATAGGCTGAAGCCGTCATAATCATTTGCTACTACCTAAAAATGTGGTAAGAAGTACAGGTACTGGGAAAACTTTTTTTTTTTAGTATCTGTTTTGGAGGATGCCTGTTCAAAAGCTGGGTCTGTTATGTAAACAGGTCTTTGATGGAAACCACTCTTTACTTAGCCTCCCTGGCTGCAACTAAGTTCAAAGATTCCTATTAAGGTGTGCAATAAACACATGTATGTTATTATCAGTTGAGATATTTGTCTGAAAATACTTGTTCCCAGCTATTACCCTGTAAACCATTTAATCTCCAGCAAGATTTCAAAACAAAATGTATCTTCACATATTACAGGAACAGCTCCTGAAAAACTAAGGGTTCTTGGTGACGTTAATCATTCTAGGCAGCTCGTAGTGACGAAGCACCACCATGGTCTGATGGTTCTCAAATACATGTGCAAATATGGATTAAGGTTTGGGCAGGGGGGGTTCCCCAGCAAGTAAGTATCTGCCTGAAAAAAAACCTATATCAAACCAACAGCAATAGAAGTACAGTGGAATTGCTGTTGCAGGCAGATAGGAGGGAGAGTCCTAAAATAAAAGTAGAAACTGGGATCACAAAGACCACATAGAAAGCTGAGGAAAAACATTCTCCATCCTGGCTAAACCACATGTTAAGAATAGTGATTGCCTTCAGAATCTTTATTGCCTTGTCTCCAAAGCTTTCATTTCATATCACCTAGAATTTTCTAAACCAATGCAAAAAGACAAATTACACACCTACCATCACCATTTCGATAGCCCAGAAGCACTGCAGGATAATTAACAGTTCTTCAGTTCTGGCAAAAGAAGTAGAACACACTTTATAGGACAGGGACAGCTAGGTAAAGCAATCTGCTGCTGAAGCCATAAATCTCTCTGAACACGACAATAACTGAGAATACTACTTGAGCCTCACAGATGCAACATCATCCACATCATGTACCACAGAGAGACAAATAGGCCTTAAAGAACTAATATGGGAAAGAAAAACTAAAATAAAGAGGTAGAAATGCACAGACTGAAAATCCTGTAATCCACTCAGAAGATCACATCATCCAGACTCAAGGTTCACAGTTTTGAGTCTACTCTGTGGTCAGCCAGTTCCCTTAGTTTTAGCTTTTCTGATCACTTAGTATTTCTGAAGTCTCCTTTTCTAGCCCATAGCAACTGCCATGCACCATTTCTAGGCCAGATCAGTACGTTCACTTTCCTTTGCAGCAATTCCTGATCTGCCTCAGTACAGAAGACAGTAGATTACTGAGTAAAACAGGGGATACTAATCAGACAAGAAGGGGAAATAAACAAGAATTAAGCAAGCTAACAACCAAAAGACAGTCCAGCAACTGTCCCAGTAGCTCAGATACCCATCTTATTTTTGCTAAGTCTAACTGTGAAGGAGTGTATCAAAATAGTGGCAAATACAGGAGCAAGAGGAGGAGGATGTTGCTGCAGGACTGAAGAATAGGAAACTCCCTACTTCCCCATAGACTGAACATAGTTTCACAAATACTCGTGAGTGAGACTGTCGGTCACTGATGGACCAGTTTAGGTACTTACCCATCAGTGAAATAATACACAAAACTCATGAAAGTTCAAGGCAGAAGGACTAGAATTTCTGAAGTAAAACATCCAACAACAAAAGCTCACAGTCTCTTGCTAGGCTTGTTAGATCTTCACTTTCCCCTCAGTTATCGTAGTAAGTACAGACCACAGATTATCAAACATCCATTTATCATTTGTTCTGTTTAACAAGGCTGGACAGCTCTGGATTTCTGGCCATAGCTAGGAAAAGGCAGCTTTCCAGAGATCTCATGTGAAAGACCACGTAACAGTCAAGGAAGGCCCCAGCTACAGTGGTGCTGTTCTCAAGTATCTCAAGCAAAACCACAAACATTTACTGCAGCGGTACCATACTCAAGACAGCTAAATCAGTCCAATCATTTAATTTGAGGGCAATTTATGTAACAGATCAGTTGATTTTATGAGGTTTGGTTTGAGAAAGGGGGAGTAATATAGCTGTTTTGTTTCTCTGCTTAAATAAGAGAAGGAATTGAAAGGTATCTATATGACAAATACCCCTGCTAGGTTCATTTTATGGACTCTCAATCTTTTGCTTTTCCAAAATCTGTCAGAGAGCTATCAGCTGACACTTGTCAAAACTGACATCATGAGGTGTCACAATTTAAAGTAAAAAATGTCAGGCAGATATTTTTCTCCACAGTTCTTAACTTGCCTCAAGCACAATTTTTAAAGCAATTTTATTCTCCATCACATGACTTCTAAGCAAGGCTTGCCCATCAAACATGATTCTATTTGAGTACTTACTAGGTTCTGTACAGGCAAAAAACTGTACTTGTGGACCCATGTAGATCATATACAAAAATACATATATGGATGAAGTCAAGGTGTGAAGAATATAGGGGCCAAACAGATTAATATCTGCTCTAAAAATCTTGACCAAAGTGATACCAGATTAATGTTGATTCACATGGATTTCCTCACACACCATTTTAATTAAAAAGATAGAAAGCATCTTCTTTTATCCAGAATGTGGTTTAGAATATCCATGAGAAGTCCCAATAAGTTTGAAAGTTTATTTCCAGTTTTTCAAAGCCTAAATCACAGAAACTAACTTGGCAAATAGTAAACACCTACATATGCTCACACATATGTATACACAGAAAACTCCTGTTCATCAGGAAACAAATTACTGTTGTTGGTCTTAACAGACAAGTGTGCCAGAGAGATTCCATCTTTATTTTGGAAAACCTCTACTCATTCTAGCTCAATGCTGGATGCCTCTATGGAGACAAAAGCTATATTTTGTAAGCCCAAGACTAGAACAAACCTGGAGGAACAGCAGTGAACAGCTACAGGATAGAGAGCAAGGGATTTCATTTATATTTTGCTAAATAAATATATAGATTGAATTGAAATTAGGTTCATAAGTGTTGTTTATATTAAAACCAAATCTCTCTTAAAGACACTTGATTGTAACCACCCCCAAAAGTTACTGTCTAGGAAACATCTCTACACACCAGAAATGAAGACCAAAAAATGCAGCAATTATGCAGTATTAGCTAGTCACTCTTAGCTTGCCCATCGATCACAAAGCAGCTTTGTTTGAATACACCATAAGCTTTACAGAAAAGCTTTTAAGCATACTTAAATTCTGCCTAGGGCCACCTCCATTTGTAAGACAGGAAGTGTCCTCAGCCACATTTGATGGATGATAGATACCTTATCTCTGCTTGGTACCTAGTGTTACAGCCTGGAACCAACAGCTTTCGGACTGCTTCCTCTTATACAAATACAGATCTCCACTTCAGTCAACACTTACCAGCGATACCACAAAGCAGTGTCTTGATCATTGTATAATGCAAAAATCAATGTCTGCTACAAACTATTTTTAAGTTTTTATAAAGAAAATGTGAATAAGCTTACTAAAATATACTGAATGTGAACAAAAACAATAGAAGCAGAGACAAAAATAGAAACTATTGCCTGAGGCAAGCACTGGATGGCTAGAAAGTAGAAATATTTTGGAAGGAACAGTAATTTCCCTCCCCTTCATTGCTTCCCAAGAAAGTCTACTCTTCACCCATCCTAGAAGTTCCTAAACTGAACCCGTCCAATCTAGGGATAGAAACAGTGACCAATGATTTCATAAGAATGCCAAGATTTCAACTGCAACCTCACAGCACATTGAGAAGACAGGACACCAGACTCTATATGCAAAACAGAACTACTGCTTTACCTTCAGAATTGCAGTGAAATTGTAACAACAACAACTAACTGCAAACAAAATTACTCTTCCCTGAGATCTGCTATCCAGAAAGTAAAAGTTTTAACCTAGCAACAGGAAGATTGAGAGACAGAAAGGATATCAGAAATCCAGTGTTCCACACAGTCTAGGAAAAAAAGCCCACCAAAATATTACCTTCTGGCATTCTTTGGAAAAAGATGAAGCCAGCTTTTCTCACAGGAGATACAAATATATGATTTACTAGAATGCAGACATCAAAGAGCAGAGAATAATGCATTTAAAATCTTTAGGGAATTAAGCATAAGGTCTTTGCCTGTTAAAAAAACCCCAAAAACCTGACACCCAAAAAGCTACAAATTTGTCTTTAATTCTCATTGTACTCTAGTAATTACTCTGTACTACTGCGTATTCTACCAACTGCACCCTGAGGAGTACTTATTGCAGTTCTTAGCTCTTTTGTCAAGTTGCCAGAGATCAAATAGCTGATCTGAGAAGGAAAACCGACATATCCCAATGCAAACCTACAGCTTTCTTTAAAATTCTTAAAATATTTTGCTGTGTAGAAGTACAGTGCAATTTCACTGCATTAGTCACAAATTGTTTCATTCAGAAATCGGTGACAAGTTATGCCCAAATATGAGATTTGGAATTGAAAAAAGGAAAACCTCAAAACATTACTATCTCCTCTGGGTGTCAAAATATTTTTAAAAAAGCCAAGCAGAACAAACAGCTAAGTTTCTGATCAAGATTGAGACACTTAGGGAAATTAATAAATAAACTATGAGTTATTCATGCCGGTTTACAGTGCACAAAGTTACTGTTCACACAGGTTCTGCATAGATAGTCTTAGTTTACACTGACAGTAAAGCGATCTGCTTCACATTAGGCGAGACCAAATGAGGCATCTGTACTTTATGGGTAATAAATGAACACCTGTGGCCTCTCACATGCAGAAGGCTAACAGCTACTCTTGAACAAGCACATTAATGCTGTACTTCTCACCTGATCTTCTTCTTCATCCTCTTCATCTTCTGCCAAACGCTGCCTGCCCACTTCATACAGTCTGCAAACTGTATCCATGTTCATGGCATCCATGCTCCCTTGATTCTGAAGACGAGATGCCCACAGAGCAGTTAGCCCCAGGAATTAAGCTCAGCATTCATATTCAGTGCTATATCTGATCCCAGTTACAGAAACATTACCAAAATCCTTCCATCCCATTTAAAAGCAGCAGTACAATTAGCACTAAAAACGAGTCTTATTGGTTTCAAGGACCAGCCCAGGAGTGATGTTAAGTCTGCTAGTGTAACTTGTAGATGACAGATACAAAACCTTTACTGGATCTTTAACATGCTTTGATTTAGTTCTGACCTAACTTCACACCACTTCCTTTCAAATTTGCCTCCCTATGATATCATTGAACCATATGCCTTAAGAGAACACTAAAAGCTGTCATATAGCAAGAGTTCCAGAAGACAGCAGTCTGATACCCCAGCAACCACTGCTGCCACATGTCAGGAAATAACATTTCCAATGACTTCTATAAAAGAAAATTTTCATATCTTGGTCTCACAACCTTAGGAACTCCAACTTCAGTAGTTAAACATGAAGCTTGCCCTACTACAAATTCTTGACTTGCTTTTTTGGTCTGTAAGGATCAGTGGCTCAGAGAGTATTAAGTCGATGGGATTTTAAATTAGTCACTACATGTACATGGTCAAATTCAAGACCCATTAGCTTAATTTGACTTCCTCCCTAACAGATCAGAAGTTTCACTCAGTAATTTTTGCTTCAAATCCTCAGCTTCTGGGATTTTGCTAGGAAGGTAAGTAAAAAAGGAACAGTAAGAGTGATTCACAGAAAAGCTCCATGGGAAGCCCCAGGAAGACTGCGTTTCCCAAAAATTTGATACAGTGCAAATTTTAGTAGGAACTTATAGCTATAAATAGGAAAAAAAATTCATTTCTCTCTATGCTTATGAGAAGGAAAACCTCTTCAGATTTTGAAGTGGGAAGTGTTTGAAGAAGAGAGGCAAACGTGTTTGGAAGTTTAAGGAATCAAAGGCAGAAAGACTGCTGTGGGTGGACAACAAAAAACCAAGAGCATCTTTACCATCATCAAAACACCACCACCACATAGGACACAAATTTAACTGCAGAAACTCCAGAATAATCAGTTCTGAAGCTTTTAAAAAGAAACAAAAAGGACTGCACTCAAACCACAGCTACAAAGACCACAGTTTATTCTTAGCTCCTTTACCTCAATGACAGCCAGATAGCAGTCTTTGCTGTCTGTGCACAAGTCAAAGATATTCCGCTTCACATCTATGGTAGCTGGAAAACATCACAAACAAACTCAGTTGTTAACTGCACATTACTTAATGCTCGCTGAAAGAAAAGACCTAACAATATATGTCTAAAATCAGACTAAAAAAAAACCTTTGGGAAAAGAAACAACAGCTGAAATAAAAGTGAAATGAACATTTGTATCTAATTAAATGGTAATAAAGAATAGAAACGTTGGAGACTGTCATAAAAAATAGCCAGGTAAGTTCTTAACCTGCTCTGCACAGTGCCTCCTCCCCTGATAATACATTTATTGGCTTCTCTAAGCACAGTAAACAACAGATAACCTTCCAGGATAGGTGGCAACCAAGGGACTGAGTAGTCACCCATGTCTCCTTTCAATAGCAAAAGCCAGATTTGTTTATGTCCATAGCAGCAATTAGCTTAGCTCCAGGAGCTTTGCAAGCTGGAGGCCAAACTGACAGCATTTTGAACTGCTAGCATAGGGAAATGCTGTTGGAAAAAGGAAAAAAAAAAAATTATCAAAAAAAAGGCCCTTCCTGAAATGAGACCAATGACATCTGGGCCAAATGACCTAGTATCTCACATTATGCCCTACTTGGAAAGAGGAAAGGAAAATAAAGCCAGAACTACTGAACAGAAGCAAGTAAGGCAATCACATACTGAACAAGATCTGATACTTGAACCTATTTCAATCTTAAACCCAACTCTCATGCTTCAATCAGAACAGGTCATAGCAGAATTTGTTGTCATACACACAAAGGGGACAAGGAAGTGAATGTTACTAAGCAGAACTTCCAATAAACCTTCAAACCTCCAGACTAAGCTATTTCCTCCTCTCTTACCTATAGGTTTATAATCAGTTGCATTAAATGTCCTGAAAGAAGAGCCAAAGGGACTTCTCATTCTCTCCTCCAGAAGGTCATCTTCATCATCTGCCTGCAACATAGCTGATACAAGGAAAGATTATTCCACAAATCCACCTTCCATCTATCACTATCACTAATCAACTTAAGATAAATCAGACCGATGCAAATTTTCTTTTTATTTAATAACTTGGCAAGACCCATTTAATATCTCCTGTTCCAGAGCTGCCTTTATTAATACCGCAGATCATTGAAACTTAATACAGAGGACAAAATAATTTTCTCAAGCATCATCAGATCTGCTGTTATACACATTTTCTTTTTCAATAGGTTGCTTTTTAATCGCACAAATGCGTTGTGATATTGCTGATGTTAGAGAAAACTGTCTTTGTCAGCAAAAATGTAGCACAAACCTCCAGAAAAAAAATCCAGTTCACACATGCCATTAAGGCTTGGAGTTAGACATGCTCTCTGAAGCTTTCAATTTCACTGAACTAGCATCTACTTATCTTGAACCAGAGGTGATCAAGGAGAGTAATACAAGACTGAGAGGTCCTACCTCCATACATAACTGTGCCAGTATAGTTGAAGACCACACGACACTGATCCAGTGCAGGTACTGTGTGTAACAAATGGAAAGTTCGGAGGTCCCACTGAAAAAATACAGGCTAAGGAAAAACAAACAATTGAAAGTTTCCATTTCCTTTTCACCACAGTGGCAAACAACTGATTAATTGCGTTTAAGAAACCTCATTGCCACCCTCTTGCAAGTATGACAGAACCAGAGTCTGATTCCAGCACCACAATCCCTTACCTGTGTTCAAAATGAAGAAGTTCTTACTCAAAATGTCATTCCCAGTCATGAGAGATTACTGTAGTAGCTTCAAGGTTGATCTTTGTAAGTGGGTAGGAAGAGAGCAGAGGTACCACAGAGTATATTAGAAAAGAAAATCTCTCTTGCTCTCTCCTTCCTCTAGGCCATATCAGAGGCAGAATCTAGATTTAAATTAGCTAGCTGTCTGACAGTCCCTACTTACTTGATTCACAGACAAAAGCTGTTGTTATCACACATAACCTGTAACACAGCAGACCACTAATATAACTTCTGCAAACTGCTACTCGTTTATCAATACAAATTCTTTAGGTCCCAGCATGACAGTTACCACAGTGGCCAAAGGATACAATTTCTGTGTTGACTATGACCTCTAGCCCATTGGGATGGAAAACACCACTGATGGTCATGTTGAATTTGTCAAACTTGTGGATGGCTTGTGCCGATCTGACATCCCAGAGGACACCGTCATTTAGGACAAGGTCATCAGTGGGGTTAAAGGTGGCACAGTTCTTCTTGTAATTGTTGGCAAGATCTGGGTTAAACAGAGTCAATAGCTTGTTGCCAGTCTGAATATCATAGATCTTTTAGATTAAAAAGAAAAAGAAAGATTAGTCACAATTTGTAATATACCTGTGCCTAAAATCACCACATATTCCCCCTTCCAGATTGTTTCCAGAATGACCCCATTTCCCATTTTGCTTTTTCATTGCAAGTGAGAGCATTCCAAGGATAACCCTTCCTGTCAGTCCTTTAATAGTTTTTCACAGCTGGAACAAAGTCCCAAAACATGTTTTGGCCAGTGCTTAGCTTACTGCAGGTTCATTGATATATTTCAATACGATCAGGATTAGTTCCAAAGAAAGTAACCCATTATGAAAAGTGGGCTGGGAAAATGCAGTCACAAGGTACCACTTGGCCAGAAACTGTTTCAGAAATGGAACTGCTTTCAGAGCAGATGGTATTTACAAACATAAAAATTCCAAAGCACACAGTGAGGGGAAAAAGCCAGAAACTACAGAAAATGAGTTAAAAATCCTGGCATTTACATGGAAGGGCAACTTTCTGAGCTTTCCCCCAAAAAACTGTTGAAAGATAAAAAGATAAAAAGGGCTTTAACTAGTACAAAGGATTTATGACCATCTTCTCAGATAAATTTGACCTGTAACATCCCTCAGAGCCTAGCTCTTGTTCATACAGAGAGGAAAAAATTCTCTAGAATTGGAAAACAAATCTGTTTACCAGATAAACACAATACACAAACTGACCTGACTTCCAGATAAAACCAAGTTAAAAACTGGGCAGGATGTTTGCTTAAACAAATCAAGAGCAATAAGTAAAATAATAAATAATGTGAGTTATGTTTCATGACAACTTTTTATGCAAATACTCTTTTGAAAGAGATAGTGCCTATAATTAATGCAAATTAGCACTGAGAAGAAGCAGCAGCAAAAGCACTCTGAAGCCTGCATCTGCCAAGTTTGCAGGTATTTATACAAAGCACTACAACAGCATTCTCTGAAAATATATTGGTAAAATTAAATTACCCAAAAGCAAGCTGAAAATCTGGGGTCAAAAAGGAGGACATTTTTTAACAGGCCATTTTCCACAGCTGTTGACTGAGCTACTGTTTACAGTGGAACATTTATTATTATTATTACTATTACTGAAAAATAAGGCCAAGGAGGCAACTTCAGGAAAAACAAACAAAAAAAACCACCAAAGCCAGTCCTGCACAATCTCTCTCAAATGAACAAAACAAAGCAGATTCTGCAATTTCCCAGAATACTAACCACAGAGGCAGCACATTGCACATTGTTTGTGCTACAGTTGGTTTGGAATGGTCAAGTTTATACCCTTAGACAGAGGGAGAAGTTATCTGATGCTTTCAAAGATTTTCTCTAAAGCCTCTTAGTTCATCAGTTACACAAGAGCATCATAGCACACAGATCTGTTAATAAATGTCTTGTGAAGAATAACATTCTTGTCACAGCTTTACAAGCTGACCTTTATTGGTACTTACATGGGCAATGTCACCTTTTGTGCCAATGACCCTATCCTGAGAGTGCTTGCTGAACTCCACATAGTGGTCATCAGGGAAGGAATGCCTGTAGATAGAATCAGTGAAGAAGTCAAGGAACTGCAGATCCAAACGGCCTGTTTGAACCAAACATGAGCCCAACACCTCCATCAGAAAACTAAAGATGTAGAAAAGACAGACTTTCCTTCGCCATTGACCACGGCACACTAGAATGCTAAAATGCTCCACTGGCATTTACAGGAAAATACCTGTTACAGACAGAGTCTTTACAGTAGACTGGTGGGAAAAAAAAAGCACAACACAAATTCACAGACTTGTCATCAAAACTGGCATTTACAGGAAAATACCTGTTACAGACAGAGTCTTTACAGTAGACTGGTGGAAAAAAAAAGCACAACACAAATTCACACTTGTCATCAAATTACTACTGCAACAGGGTCTGCCATAAACATAACACTATTTAGAGGAGTGATCAATGAATGGCATCATGAGTGTTCAAATGCATATGCAGGCCTCAGGCACATTAAACTTTTTATCTGAAGAATGCCCTCTAGCTGACCTAAAACAGGTCACACCAAAACTTTTTGGTTACCACTGAGGTAGACAACAGTCAAACATTTTAAAAACTAAGAGCCTTCCACCCATTTCTTATTGGAAGGAACAACTGTAAATATTAAATAGCTTTATCCAGGTCTGAAATACCTTGTATCCAGGTCTGAAAATGTCACCGTGCAAATCACCATGCTAGTAAAATTCTGTAACTGGCTACAGAAAGATTGTCAAGGTAACTTACAAACATGAGAATAAAAATACAAACATATTTATTTGCCTTCAAGGACAACAGCGATTTTACTGATCTATCTTGCACTAAATAGGACTTTTAGCAAAGCTAAATAGGGACGATACTAAACATAAGAAAGGGAGCACATTTTATTTTTTCACAAGAGACATGGTGAGAGCTGTGCTGTACTGTTCTTTCACAGAGTTTGTTCTTAGGGTTTCCGCCTGTATTGAATGGTTCTTCTAACTGCAACATAGTCCACAGCTGGATCAGGGTATACCTACTTCATATCAAAGACAGACTTCATTCCCCACAATGCAGACAGAGGTTGGCTCCATGTAGCAGACGTCAGCAATAAAGATCCATCCTGTATTTCCAGATGGGAGTGGAGGGCAGGAAGGGAAAAGAATATCACTTTAACTTACACTTTCAAGATAAATTCAGGAACTATAGCAGACTTTGTGCTTACTAAGCTACTCCTATGGGGATAAAGTCTAGGTATCTAATGCTATGTATAATACAAAGAGCTCTTGGCAGACAAAGAAAAACATTACAGATAACAATGGGAATGATCTGTGACCTTAATAGCAGCTAAAATCAGGATAATCCATGCTTGAACTTTGATACCCTGTGAGCGGAGTTCATTCTGCTAATAAATCAGTTACCTTTTATTTCTTCCCAGAATCACCCCCCAAACAATTTCCTTCTCCAACAAAGGGACATTATATAAACTCTGATATGCGATATCTTATCTCACATTTATCTTAAATACACAGTTTAAGCATTTTTCCACATCCAGACATACATATTCATTACTTATGAAGGCACACAGCCACTGTGCATCTTCTCTATTACCTTGGGAAGAAAAAAAATAATCATAGAACTCACAGAGAAGGAGTATGCAACAATTACAAGTACTTTAATAACAGGCATTGCAGGCCAAACCAGTAGGTGCATTTTAGATGTAGATGTGGGCCCAAAACATACCAGGGCTAAGGCTGGGAGAACTTCTAAAACTCAGAACAGGCCTTTGATTACTTACCCTGGATGGCTCAAGGTGCGTGATGGCAGAGTTATGGCAGTTGTAACTGGCCTCTTCCTGTCCACTGAATACGTTATACAGTTTCAACTGCCCTGTGCAAGTACCCAGCATTAAGAATCGTTCTCTTGCAGAAAACGCACAACAGGTAAAGCCACTCTCATCCTCATTTGCTTCCCTGAACACAGAAATCGGACGGAACCTAAAGGAGGTAGAAATACAAGGGTCACCCGAAAGAGAGTAGAAAAGCAAAACTGAACTGCTGTGTGATGATATTAAACCCAGTCCTTAAAAGTCATGTAGGTACAAGTTACAGCTTTTTTCTAGGACAAGCTAAGTGTCAACTGTAAGACTAGCGTTCACGTGAGTATGTTACAACAAGTGTTTCCAACATTTCAGGGTTTGTTTTGCACTATTAAGTACTTCTGTTAAAGCACATCATTAAGTTGAAGCACTTGGAGTCAGTCTTTAAAGTCAGATTGATGGAAAACCTATAATGCCATCACCTGGATAAGTACAGACAGCTAGGTAAACATTTTCTAACAGTTCTGAAACACTCAACACAAGAAGGCACGGCACATCAGCCAAATAACCTCCTGTCATCACCATTTCCCAAGGTGATACTGGTTTCACTGTGAAGATGCTTTCATCTATGTGTCATCTTTATTTTTATAAACTTTACATCATCTTCCAATTTAACCTCAGCACAGAAAGGCCACATAAAAAGGCTAGCAATTTGCGGTGCTGCGGATTCAGCTTCAAGAGCAAAATATGAATTCTGCTGTCCTGCATTTGTCTTGTGTAAAACTGGTGTTACATACTTACCTTCCAAAGGAGAACAAAGAGCTATGAGCTTCATTAGTCAATGTTGCTGATTAAATCACATGATACTGAAAATAAAGTGCACTTTATGTACTAAGGACAAGAGAAACAGAACAACTTCTAAAAATGTCTTTCAAGGCTCTCCCACATGTCACTGTTGAATTAAAACACTTTTCTCTCCAAGGATACTCCACGGTGGGACTGCACAGCCTGAATCCAGGAAGGTTTTCTGGCACAGGGTACATCCTGAGAGGGATCAAGAAACATTTTTCTTCCTTACCTGCTAAATATAAGGTGTCTATCAAAGCAGCCACCATCCACCCCTCCGTACTTCGGAAAGGCTGCCCGGCGGGTCAGCCGTGAGGTAAAGTTAGTTGGCGCTTGGCGCCTCTGTTTTGGCTCAGGACACTGGTGGGGAGTAAAGAGAGAGAAAGGGGGACAGGTGGCAACAGGGTTCTTGCAGCGGGCATGCTGCTCCCTAAGGTACTCTGTGATTATACTGTCCAGTGTGGGTGGGGAAGGAAGGTGTCTGTCCAGCTGCTTTTTGATAGCTGGGCTCTGGCTGTAGGCACCATGGTCCGATTTTTGTCGCAACACTCTGATTTTTCTGCCATTGCAGGGAGATGGCCTCTCCCTGACAAAGCTAATCCTGCCAATCAGAGGAGAGTTGCTGGCGTAAGAAGGGCCTGGAAGGGCAAGCGGACCTTGGGATGCAGACGGCCTTGCCTGAGCATGGACAGAGGTGGCAGCAGAACCTACAGAAGTGTGGCTACTCAAACGGGCTGAGATGCCGTTAGCTATGCGAGGAGTGCGAGGCAGGGTCACAGGAGAGGCAGCAGCTGCAACAGGGGTGAAGGCAGATGAATGAGATGCTGCAGTCATGGGTAGGTCAGCCTCTTTAGTAAGGACAGATGCAGTTTCTCCCAGGCCCTTAGAGATGAGATGGTTCCGAATCAGGAGGAGCAGCTCCTTCTCAGGAAACGTGATCCTTGACTGGGCCACTACATCTGCTTTCTGCAACCGAGCCAGAGACACATCTGTGCCAATCAGCAACGGCTTCCCCGAGACACGCTCTATCAGCTCAGCAGCATATTTGCAGAACTTCACGTGCTCGCTTCGCTTGTCCTGAAGCACTGGCTCTTTCATCAGCTGCTGAATTTGACAGCTGCTGAAGAGGGGGAGCTTGCTGATAATCTGCCGGACAGTACTGCTACGCGAGAGCCCTACCAAGGCTTTGCAGGCTAATGCTCGGATCTGATCCGCATCTGTGATCGGCATTTTTATAGACAGCAATGACAGCAGCACTTTGATGCCATTGTTGGACTGTACCACATTCCACATCTTGGCTAATGTGTGCTCACTGCTCTTGGGAGCCTGAGGAAGCTTTCGCCGAGGAGTTCCAGAGATGAATTTGCCAATACTGGAGATCCGATTATCTGGGCCACATACACAATTGATGATGATTTGAAGGGCTGATTTCTGAATTTCGGCGTCATGGATGAAAAATTCACCCTCAGCAACTCCAAGGATGATACTAATACCTAGTGATGGAAAGAAATAGTTCCTTTAGTACTCTAAAATGTATCTGCCGTAATTCAACAGACAAGCAATGGAGTCTTCAACAAATTTGAGGAAAATAGGTAATTCTCTTCATTCTGGGGATTCCCAAGTTTTGCTAACTAGTGTAAGACATTCTTCTATCTCCACTTCATCATCAGTAAGTAGGGAGTCAAAACAATCTTTCAGAGAAGGTGATCAGGCATGGCCTATGAACGCAAAATCTGAGCTACCCAGCATAGGGAAAGATGCAGAGGCACAGCTCTAATGCTTACTGCAGAAAGGGTGTCTCTTGTATAAATACTAACAATGTGGAAATAGAGAGTAAGGAAGGGGACCATGTTATGAAGAGGAAAAAAAATATCACAGCTTCCAAAAGTAGTCTCTCAAAAAGGAAACTTCGGGTTTGGTTTCACCCCCTGGGAGTTCCTGTTAGTTTCACGTCCACTTCAGAAGATCAAAACCCTCACTCAAGAAAGAATCGGTGTTTTGTCTAGAGAAAGGTTTTGTGCAAAAGAAATTGTCTTTTGCCTATATCTAGCACTCTTCCCACGTTTTACTTTTCTTTTCTTAAAAGAAAAGTCATGCCCCATTTAATGCATAAGGCTTAAATTTGATCCAGGCACATCTCATTCATTTGCATACTGAATCTGCAGGTAGCCAGTTAGAGCATAACTCAAACAAACAGAAATAATTGTTCCTCTCCCATATTCTCAAATATATCTCCAGGAGACCTAAATTTTTGAGAAGCCGAGCGAACCTAATAGTCCCATTACAAAAGTAGATTCGCCTCCATCTGTATTTAACGAGCTCTCAAAAACAAGTGCAATTCAAAGACCATGACTTCAAATTTGTAATCTGACCACAGTGCTAATCATGACATAATTTTAACCACAGTCTACTCGCCCATTTATTTGCAATCCTGACAATAACTCTGAATATGTTAATTATTTTAACCCTTTTCTCACTGTAGGTGAGAAAGCCAACTGAAAAACCATGTAGCAGAGCACAATTGATAAGTAAGTCATCAGGACCATATTCAGCTTACCCACAGTGGAAACAGTAGATCCAGCTTCATCTAACACATCCACAGGTTCTGCCAGCTGCAACTGGATTTTAGGAACCACAGTCAGGATGGCTAGTACATCCAAAGCATATCGTACTGTGTCATTCCTGGAAGACAATAGAAGAACTTCTTAGAGGTGTAAATATAGAGTTGTTTCAATAACATAAAATAGTATTCAATCTACTTTAACAAAAAGGAGTTAATGAGTCACATCTGATGTGTTTGATGGTGCCTTTTGATTTTAGAATGTTCCACCCCTAAAGGGCTGATCTCCACAGAAGGCAGTGTTCACATGCACACCATTGCCTGCAGTCTGTCCACATTTATCCCACCCTGCCCACAGGCTCCTAAAAGCACTGTAATTTTGTATTTATAAAAATAAGAATGGTAAAACTTATCCACAAAAGCATTCTAAATTAAGCTTCTCAATCTAATCTAACTCTACATCTTAGTTTTGAAACACTGCTGCCTAAAATACTCTGTCACCCATCAATTAGAAAGGAAGTTTTTCTGAAGTCAAGGGAAACTGTTTAGCAGTAAAACAGACAATGGCGATAGGGAAAAAGGCACCAACTCAGGCACTGGTTTAAGAGATACATAGGTGTGTGGAAGATGAAAAGGGCTGTTAAGCAAGAGGTGGAAGGGCATAGCAATGTAAGAAAAGGAGGGAAGGTTTGCAAGCCTGTATGGGAAGGTAGGAGTTAACCCAGCTAGCAATTAGGAAACAGCTGCAGAGAGTAAGAAACAGGAGAACAGAAACTACCCAGGAGAGTGCAACCTGAGAGAGATGGGGAGAGGCAGGGGATTGCAGAAGCAAAACAGATTTCAAAGTTCTTTCAAGTTAAGTTAGGCAAGGAGCTCCTGCAGGCAGCAGAAATAAGGAGCGAGTCCTGGTCACAAGAATACAGCTGATGACATCTAGTTGTAGCAGAGATTGACTCACCAGTGAACATATCTCTAGAGAGGACTACAGCTTCACTCTGGGGAGCAGATGGTCATTTGGATAAACAGAGGCTGGAACTTTGCACCCATCCTCCTTTTGAACTGGGGAGAGGATCCTAATGGTATCCTATCAGAGCCTGGTGGCAGTTCCCTTTTTTTTTTTTTAAACAGCAAGGATGCTGCAGATTTTTTTGAGGTGGGGAGGTAGAGGGAAGAGGTGCCACAGAAAGATAACAGAATATCATGGTGCCTCCACAGCTTGTCTGGGGCCAAGACAAGGGAGAAACTTAAAAGTAGCATCGCAAGGTGGGCACCTCTACCAACATGTTGAGTTTAACAACTCGTGGTGTATCATCTAGGGACGTGAACCTGAGCAATGCACAGTAACGATCTTCAGTCTTTTTCCTCTCTCAAATGATGGCTTGTTGCATAGCCACACAACTCCTTTGCCCAGGTATATCTGCTCAGTAAACTTCAAATACCAACAAATCAAAGTAATACACAGAGTGATACTCTCTTGAGTCAGCTAAGCTTTCTACATCCAAACAGATATTCCACCTCTTTCCAGGATTAAGATATGTCTTGATTTTATCCTCTACTTTGAAGGTTTTCTAGCCTTTCCCTAACAAAGAGGGAAACACGTTTTGAGACAGATAGAAAGTGGAACAAAATTGCAATTAAGCTTTACTATGATGCTGATTTCTCGGAAATCAAAGGCCTGAAACATTTTGGCTCTTCAGAAATCTCGTGACATCCCTCTCTCTACCTCCTCAAGATCTTAGTCCTGCTTTCCACAGTATTAACTTTCATAAGCACTGCACAGCCACAGCACAAGCCCTAACAGCACTAACCAGTACGTACCTGTTTTAAATGCTATCACAGAGGCAGAAAATCTAGGAATGTAATGTCCTACCCAAGAGTCACAACTTACTGCACTAAAATACAGTACTACAGCAAACAGCTCACCTTGCATAGTATGTCTTCCAGTTGCATGCTATTGAAATGAGCTGAAGCATGAGTTGGACACAAGACAATTTGAGAAAAACCTCTGCTGGCTCCCAGTAGAGCTGTGCTGGACCATACTCAATCAGGAACTCCATCATCTCTACGATCTGCTCATGAGTATACGAACAGGCCTGCAGCGAAATGAGTTGAAAGCATTAAAAAGAGATCACAGGGGTTACAAACTTGCACATCAAGTCCCCCACTGCTGGGATTTATCTGAAAACTGCATCCACAAAGATTAGATTACCACTGTTACTTGCAGGTTATGTATTTACTTTCTGGTTTATTCCTCAAATATAAAAGAATGCAGGAATTGTCAACTATAATATACAATAAGAAGCTTAAGAATAATATCCTTTAAGTTTCTTGGCAGTCCTAGGCGGCTTAGGCCAATTTAAGAAGAAAAGTTACATTAAATTAGAATTCTACTCTGCTTTTAAGCTACTAATCTAGTAGTTACTAGCATAAATTTATTTTGAATGATGGTCTAAAGTATTAAAAAAGGCAGCAAAAACACATTCAATTACAGTTTCTAAGTGCTGACTACAAAATATTCTAAAGAAAAAAGGAAATTCCTAACAGACTTGCCTTTCAGTAATTTTTTTTTTTTTTAAGTTACACAGGCAGCAACAGCTTTACACATTTCTTTAGTTACTGGAAATAAGTGATTCTTGCAGAAGCAAAACACACCTTGTGTTTTCTTATTTCAGCTCTTCTACAAAACCATCATAAATTAAACCAGAAACCACAGGTGAATGTGCTCCCTCAAAACAAGCAGCCATAAAACTATTCTTTAAAAAAATCACTTTGCAGGGAGAAAGTAGGAAAAAAAATCATGGCCAACACAAGAATCTCCCAGATAATTCCTAAAAATTATTGTTTCCAAAAGACACATTTTAGTCATCATTATTAAATCAAACTTATTTCCAAGTTTTTCATCATTATGCACGTTTCTATACACACACACAGATTTTGTCTTTTCAGATATTAAAAGCATAGAAAAACCCACATATATCAAAAATAACCTGCCTTTAATTCAGTTTTTGAGAGATGGAAGGTGAACCACAGCAGATCAGCAGGAGCCTTAATCAAATGTAGTTCAGGTGAACCTCAAAGGCGCTTCTGTATTTTTCTATTTCAGTGTCATTCCACAAGGCAAGAAAAAGGTACAAGTAAAAAAAAATCCCTAGCCCTATAAATTGCACACTGCCTAGTTATTCCACTGGCTTCACAGGACATCCACACATTCCTGCATCTTAGATTTGCTTGAAAAATGCAACGACTATGTTACAAGCTTGCAACATGCTGCTCACCTTGTAAGGGGGCTGCGGATGGACCAGAATGCCACCTTCAGTGCGTTGGAGTGACTGCTTCACCTGTTCAAGTTTGATAGCGAGGTGAGCCTCAAAGTATCTACGCAAGGCCATGCAGGTGTGTTTCCCAGTCTGGCGACTGGCAAAGATCTCATCATCACTCAAGAGGGCTCCTTGGTCTTCCAGGTTTAAGATCTCAAGCGTGCTTATCTTCAGAAAGAGGTTGGGTGGAGGGGAAAAAAAAAAAAGTTTCGTCAGCTCACTTTTCAGGAAAAAAAAGCACATAAAATTCTCAGCTACACTTGGACTAAAACAAACTTACTTCGCTGTACAAGACATACAAGCACACTCTCTGAGAGCCGATGAAAGCTGTCTGAACAGAAAAGGCTATCTGCATGGATAAAGAGTTAAGTCTAAAAAGAACCATTCCCTCTTCTTCACTATCTAAGAAGAAAGAAATCCCAAAGTTACATCAATGTAAATCTGGAGGCAACATTGTGCCTAAGACTATTAGGCATTATATTACACAACACAAAGAGCACTTTCACCCAGTGCTGGCGTCCCTAAATTAGTATCAATCGAAGCTATAAGGACCGCACAGCAACACCATGCAGACATATCAACTTTTGTACATGAACAGTATAATTTGTGCTCATAAGGTACTGTGATTACCACAGCACAAACACAGCCATACCTCTCCTGGAACGAGGCTGGATACATCTGCGTCCAAAAGGGTGCACGGCAACACTGCATGTGTGTGAAATGGTGAGAAACATTTTAACTACCGCTAAGGCATCACTGTGTGATTAAGTTCTGCTTAGCCCCAGAGTTGCACCAAAAAGCTCTCAAAGGGTAGCAGGTCTCTGGATAATGATCATAATAATAAGAAAAAGAATAAAGATGAAGGAATCCACATGTCTGTTGCTTAGAAAACTCACCCCACCTCTCCATCTCTTGTGAACTTAGGAGGAAAAAAACCCCAACAAACAAGACAAAACAAAAAAGAACAATTCTCCACAGTTGCACTGTAAAGGGTGCAAAACCTGGCACTAAAACCCTGTTTGCCACATAAAACTACAAACTTACCAAGTTAACCAGTCGTCGAAGGCCATCGTGCCTGTCAAAGAGCTCCAGGACAGCACGGAAGGAGAAGCAAATGGAGAAGAACATGGTAGCATGGCAGCAGCCTGAAGCATGGGAGCACTCCATTAGCCATAAGGTGTAGTTTACTACATCTGAAAGCACATTATGGGGATGCATGCACACCTAGGAAACAAAAGAACATTCTTGAGAAGGACTTCAAAACAGATTACTGAAGAGAATTTGTCTAAGGAGAATGAGGGTTCTTCAAGAGGCAAACAGACAGAGGACAAATATTAGTTACTCCCAGCTTGACTTGGGATATCTGAGACATGAAATAAAAAGTCCCATTTCCAGACCAGTAAAAAAAGCCCCAGCGAGACTAATAAAGGCCATAATGTGGCAATGCAGGACTAGCAATTGGTCCATTCCCAGACCTAAACACAATAAATACAGCAGTCTTAATGTAGTATAATTCCAGAGAGCCCTTCTCCATACCACTTCAAGCCATCCAAAGAATGCTTCGCTAGAGGCAGAGAAGGAAGAAAAGCTTCCACTGAAAAAAAAAAAACAAACAATCTCAGCACAACAGCATCATACACTAGGTTGAAGTTCTAGCAAACTCTAGTAGCACTGAAGTCTAGGGAAATTGCAAGGATCATCAAATGCAAATCTAAAGCTTGACTTTCTCTGGAAACAGAGAGCTGATCATCATCTTTTCTCAGTCCCTGCCTCTGAGATGTGCTGACCACGTGCTCAGAGCTGCACTTTTGCATATGTTTGTTAGCTTCTAACAATAAGGAACTCTGAACCCTCTGCCAGGGTCAGCGCCAAGAGGAACAGCACAGGGAGCTAAAGCACTGGCACCAACTGCTGTATACCAAGTTAGCAGATTTTTTCATCTCTTCTCTGCTGGTGTTGGACACACTCAGAGAATACAGTGCTACCAGCTCCAGCCTTGCTTCCAGCCCAAGACCTGAGGCTCAGCATGGACTATGCGACAAGGGACTGCCCCTTGAAACTGGCTTCCTCTGAAATCCGAAAACGAGAGGTATGTACCACAGAAACCTGCTCTACCTGGTATTTGTAGATACTAGGGATAACATCTGGCAGATGAGACAATGTCACTACAGAACAGCTGCATGGTTTTATGACATGACCTGAAGATGTCAAGTAGAAGGAACCCTATTGCAACACCTTGTCATGGCTTTTGGTTTTCTTTTAAACAACCATGCAAGCAGCAAGTGGAATCAGGGAAATAAAAAGAAGGAAAAAAGGGAGCATAGAGAGTTTTCTCATTACAAAGTTCAGACAAACATCAAAGCAGGTCATATGCAGCCAGGGTCCATCTTTCTGATATAATGGGCAAAAAGAAATGGAGGGAACATTATGCCCATTTCACCTTTCTTGCTCTCATAAGGGAGATGTAATACAGGGCACAGACAGCCCTGATCAACCATGATTACCAAAAGGTTTTTCAACTCACTCATACAAATGCTATCAGAACACAAATGCCAGCAGAATCCACACAGATATGGCCTTAAACAACCACTAGCAGTCCAGCCTCTATGTGCTCAGGAGCATTAAGCACGTTAAATCACAACACACATTCAGACAGCATCAAAAACTAGAAAAGAATAAGCAGAAATGTACAGTTACTAGTTTAACTGCTTCCATTTTCAGACTGGGGGGGGCGGGGGGAAGTACTAGACAGTGCCAAAGACAGGCCTGAAATCAAAAGCCATCACTCAAAGCAGAGCAGAGTTGGAAGGCTTAAGGCTACAACTTTGCAGTTGGTTTGAATGAATCTTAGAGCAGGATGCTCCTGTATGCCAGTACTAATGCTCACAAGCTTAATGTTCATCTTTTTTCCTTGAATGGTAGCAACTTTAGAATAAACTGGATTAGATCCTAAACACGTCCTGCTGCCAGTAGAAAAAATAAAAAAGGAAGTTAGAATCACTGTTTAAAGTAGCTGAAACTTAAGTTTAAGGGTGGACTGCCATATCAACCTGTCTGAAGGGATGCTTGCTGGAGGAACACTACTGAGCTCAGAGGAGGATTGCAGAATTTTTTTCTACGTTAAAATACAGGGTGAGGAACTTGATCTTCACTATCAGCTGGTTTAATGTTTATGAGCTCAGGCCACAGAGAACCCTTAAAGAGTCATTTAATTTGATTTTCCACACAATGCAAACCAGACCTGCATTAGTCTTCTGCTGCACTCTAACACCTCCACAGAAGTTGTGCTACTGTCTGGAATCTGACTGAGGTATAGTGTAACATCAGAGCTCTCTATCCACACTGGGACTGTGCATGGAAAAAACGGTCTCAGGTATATGAGTCCATTGGAACAGACAGGAAAGGAAAGACAAATGAGAACGGAGGAGTTTTTCTGTTTTGTTTGAGGGAAAGAGGGAGTAATAGGATGAAAAGGGTGATGAAAATATTGAGACAATGCCAACAAGACAGAGGTCTTCAGTTAATTCCCTAGGAACTGAAATCCACACCCTTGAAACAAAACACTCAAATATACCATTATATACTTCCTCTTGCCTCTGCACATACTGAAGTCTTCTATATAAATTTGCTTTTTAGCTTAGGATATGTTTATTCACTGTTTGAATACAGGTAGAAACACTAAGAAACTACAGGAATCACTGCAGTTATATTAAAAGGATGCCTCTTACCCTCTCCATGGCATCTTGATTGTAAGACAAATAATACAAGCACATAGAGACCCCTGTGGCTGCCATGGAAGGACGAGGAATCTCCAGCAGCTTTTGCACTCCTCCATGAGCAACAAACTCCGTTGCAAACTTGTTGTGCAGCAGCAGTGATGCCAAATGCTAAGGAAGGATAAAGGCAGATTAGACTGGAATTCTTCAAACTGTCATCAATTCCATCCCCCGTTCCATAGGAAAACAGATGGAAGAAAGAACAAGCACTCTGTGCTTTGTCCACCTTACTTCTTCCTCCCATTACATTTAACTGCAGAACGTAGCATTTATCCCAATGACAAAAGCAAAAAAGGCATCATCACCTTGTTTTACACATCTCACAAAAGAAATAGCGGAAAAGCAGAGCAACTCAGAAATTGTCCAATAGGCCACATTAAGTCTTCCTATTCTTTTTATATTAACACTTTCTATTATCAGTAAGAAATATTAAAATTTGCATTCAAACTTTGTATATGCCACATTGCTGGCAAGAAGAATCTTACAAAATAAAGTTTAAAGGCTATCGTTAAAACTGAAGTCTGCAGCTGCACTGAAGTTTACTCCACTTTATTTTTCTGTAGTACCAACACCTTAAGAGGAAAAAGTAAGAGCCACTGTAAACCCCACCCCACTCCCAGCTGAGGTAACCTACACCTTTCGTAGGAACACTGCTCTTTGGAAATAAATTCTCAGACAAATGACAACGAAACACAGAGAAAGATGACACTGGAGGACCAGAGAAGTTACCATGAAAGAGGGAAAGAATGCACAGAAAAATATAAATTGTGCTGCTGCACTGCAGGTTTGGCTTGAATAAGGTTATTTTGTGTGGTTTTGTACCTCAGGAAGGTAACTTAAAGACACAAAGATACTGTATTTTAAACATTAAGCTCAGAGATGTCATGCTGGGGCTTCTGGGAATAAGACGCTTATGCTTCTTATCCCTCACAAGTCTCACTTGAGATGGTAGGCAGTGGAACAACTCAGGAATGTCATCTAAGGGCAGCAGGACACAAGCACTTGACAGAAAAAGGAATTTTTATCATCTTCAGATAGGCAGATGGCAGGTGAAATAAATGGCACTTCCTGCACAATTAGTATCTTTTTATCCCATCCTCACTTTGTTTTTTTAAATTTTAAATCCTTGAGAGTTATAAAAACAAAACTGCAATGCATTGAAGTTGAGTGAAAGCCAATTCCAATCCCAGGGAATGCTGCAAGATATGCGGGCCTAAATAAGGCAAGCATTTGCCTTTGACGCATGCAGCAGACATATATTCAATGTTTTTACAAAGTTTATGGTACATTTTATGCATTATGAAAGTAATTTACCTTAAGGGCTTCAAAAGTGAGCAGCACATCATTGGTTCTCTTCAAATCAATGTAGTACATCATCAGCTCCCTTGATCCCAGTTGCATAAAGATGGGTAGTAGCTGAGGAAGATAAAAAAGGGAGACTAGCTGAATGTTTCATGGGAAATACAAGGTCTGTTTTGGTTTTTACTCTCTCAAACCCCCAATTTTCCCCTATTGGCAGATACCTGTTATGAGAGGTCAGAGGTAACCAGCTCCATCCATAGGAAGCAATAAAGGTTAACAGACCTCTTGTAATACATCTGCTGACTGCAGCAAGGTGCATGACAGCTGCCACACGGAAATCTTAAGACTCTCCTTCAAGTGCGGCTATGGCAAGTCCACACAGATACCACCCTGGCGATAGGTTCCTTTCCATCTGTGCAAAGACAACTACCCAACAACTGAACAGAAAAAACAGGAGAGCAGGGCAACAAACCAAAACCCTTTGCATAATTCTTCGTGTAACAGCTTTATAGTATTAATTCCTATTTTTATATCCTATTATTGCTGGCATATGAACTGATCCAGTCAGCATGCAGGGTATTAGGGAGATAATGGTTTCTTTGGCTCTCACAGAAGCAAGGCACACACGTGCAGACACACATAATGTATATCACAAAGCAAAACTGTGTTGCTTTGTTCTATTTCAACTTAAGTTAAGCCACCTAAAAAAAGATTAGACAGAGATAAAGTTGGCCTGCAGACCTATGCTAACTTGAGTGTTATGGGTTAAAAAAAAAAAGGAAACACACTTTGGTAAATCTGACACGTAAGTAACAACAGCTCTCAAAAGCATCTGCATAACATGGCACTTCCATTTCTCATCAGAACTACTGCAGAGGTTGCAGAGGTTACACAAACAACTTCATTTAGAATTTCAAGTTCATTATTTCCCTCAGACTTTTAATTGTGGGATTCTATCACATCTCCCAGAGGAAACAAGAAAAGTGTATTTCAAACAAAGTGACTTGCCCTGTGTCACGTAAACAATCACCAAATTTAACAGAAACCAGAAATAAAATTCCTAGCCCCATGCTCCAACTACTAGACCACACACCTGCTAGATTCGGGTTTGAGTATTGTTTCCAGTATTACCTGGCAGGTAATGACTTCATCAGTTTGAAAGCCATCAACAACTCAGGAAAGGTAAATGATCTTAATTCTCTCAGAAAACATCAGAGCGCGATATAACAGTTCTGCAAATTTTTCCCCACAATACCGCTCCTAGTTTTGTCAGGAGAATTCAAGCACAGAGTGCTTCCTCCCACCTTCATATGCTCACCTCTTGATACTCCCCTAAGGGAGTCAGGTACTGAAGAATTAGCCTCTGCTCTATGGCAGGAGTCAAAGGGTAAAGTGTATAATTAGTGCCAATCACCCACGGGGACATTTCTGACCAGCTGCTGTTGGACAGTTCAACAAACATCCGCTCTGGTTCTGAAGCAGAGAAGCCCAGCTTTTGCTTGGCCTTCCGGAAGCTGTCTCTTTCATACTGTTTCCCTGATTTGCTTTTTCTCAGTCCCCCATCATCTAGCTTGGTAGCAGAGTTTACTCTGCTACTGGTCTTGTGACTTGAATCAAGATGAAAGGAGATCTCCATATCCCCAGAAACTTCCTCTTGCTCTCCATCTACTGCCATCTCCCCATAATCCATATCCACAGCCTCTTCATCTAGAGGCAGCAGAGGATCTGATGGCACTTTCCGAGGACTGGGACGCTTGTTTTCTTGTTTTGTAGTCATTTCAGTAACCTGTAATTCTCGTAGCCGTCGAAGCACCAAAGCCACCTGTTTAGGAACAGAAGAATGCATGAGAATACATTTCCTGCTTTGATCATGCATCTCACATTGACAGTGGTTTTTGTTCTTACCGTACAACAAACTCCACAGCATTATGTGTCAAGCATGCTGTGGTATACATTTGCCCAGAGAAATAATGATTTCAAAGTGAATAAGAAAACACCAATCCTTTTTGCTACAGCTACTTTCATTCTAAAATACCAGCACCTAGTCTCCTGAATGAGAAAGAAGGGGCTTAAAAGCCATTAAGAGCAGGTGAGCTATATTCATGCTAACAGAACCACGCACCAACTTCCACCATTCTTCCATCATCTCTGCCTAGCCTAGAATACGGGAATGTTGCCTTTATCTCTGTCCAGTATCTAAGTCACAACACGCAATGTTTTGTTATGGTTGTAAAGCTTCTGAATGTTACAGATGTAAAGCTTCTGAAATTTTTTCTTTAAGGGGGCTATGAATATGCATCCCATTAAAAAGTACAGTATTTGCCTTCTTAGCTTTCCATTGGCATTTTTAGCACAACTGGTATAACAGAATAATCAGTCCGCAGCGTCAGCAAATGCAGTCAGGAAAGGATGGAAAGCGTGAAGTTACTGACCCTTACAGACATTATTATAACCACTGTAGGACTCATATTAATTCATGAATGTGAGCTCTCCACAAATAAAAAAGGTAGAGGTACTTGCCCCCTAAAGAAGGAAAGTGATCAAGAGATCATTACCAGTTGCGAGTTCTCGTCCCTATAATTTGCAGCAATATCTTGGTTTTCCATAGCTCCTCCTAATAGCCCTGTTGCGTATGTCCGTAGTGGTTGATCAGCTTCTCGTGCCCACTTAAAGAGATTTTCAACTATGCCTTCCTAGAATGAAGAAAATAAGAAAGCAATTCCAACAGTTATATTTCATTTTAACTTCTCAGTCCCAGTGAAAGCATCTGTTAGTAACAATTCTCCCTATCTCTAGTAACAAGCAGGCTACATTTCCTACCAGTTATATAATGAATCAAGATTTTAAAATATCTGGAAGAAGGAAAAATAGAATCTAACATTTTAAGCTGCATAAAACTTTTCCCAGGCTTCAGATACTTGGAATCAGGATTTGCACACCTGCAAAAATCTTCTGAAGTGGCCACTCAACCTACTGCCTAGGAAGTAGAAAAACACCACAGATATAAATTGATTAGTCAAAACAAACAAGCGCAAAGCTCCTGTCAGTTTCACTAATATAATTCTCCAGCAATTTAGCAGATTTCAAAGAAGCAGTGTTGAACTTACACCAAGTATAATCGAATTTGGCTAAATTTCTCACATTTCACTAAAAGCTTACTAAGGCTAAATTGAAAAGTCACTTAAATAAGCAAGCTACTTTGTGCCCAAGGAACTCTTTACACTAACGACTACTCACCAACCAAAAGAACAATTCTCAACATAGGAATTCATAGCGTTTGGAGAAGAGGGAAATGCATGCAAGTATACCAATCTGCACATATGCCAATCTTAATATTAAGTACGGTTAATTTTTTTAATAGTAACAAAACTAGCAGTGTTTGAGCACAGATTGCCATGCAATTTGTCTTAATAAGGCTGGATAAGTATTAATTAAACCAGTCAATTAAAAAATAGTATGTTAGAATGAAAGATGCTTTTTCTTCCTCTAAATCACTACTGGATTTTGAAACATCATACAGCAACACATCATTGTCATGACAGGAATCTTGTACATAATCTGAATCATAGGTACAATACAATAAAAGATCAGTTAAAAGTAATAATGAATAGACATACATTCCAATATGAATAGACGTACATTTCAATGAGAACTCTCAGCTTACAGATTTTTAAAGAGTTGCTAGTTATAAATAACTGCATTATTATTTAAATGTTCTTATGTCATTAGAAAAAATAAAATTGGTGACATGTGAAATGCCTTGGCTGCTAGAGGACCTCTTTATGACCAGAACAGTACCCTCTTCAAACGGATTTGTGAGCTATCCTAAAGCCTCCTACATACAGGAACCCAAAGCGCCATAATAGAACTCTACATATTCTCGAGTCAAAAGAAAAGAAGTCCTTAAGTGCAAAAACTTAACTTAAAAATTTAATTTTAATTTAACAGAGAGATTTAGTCTCAGGGGGAAAAAAGCTATATCCTCCACAAATATGCAACTATTGGTTTGCTTTTAATTTTTTTTTTTTTTAATCAAAGTCTCACAGCCTTAGCCTTTCAACAGATCACAAAGATTTCAAATTAAATTTGATCCTTCACAAAGGGAGGACATAATTCTTTCCTTTTATCATGCTTTAGAGTTCATATCCCTATACACAATAGCAAAGAAGCTAAATTTGGAATTTTTATATGAAGTACTACCTGATGTCCAAACTTCAGAAAAACACGACATTAATTTTTACATATGAGGAAACTAGGGCTCAGGAGTGAAACCAACTTTATCCTCGCTTTCAAACCTCTGTGCATTCCTTCAGAAAACCACATTTGTCAACATACAGAAGTCTGATTCAGCTGTCCATCACAGCTCCAGATAATCCCCACAAAGCATGTGGATTTTAGACTGCTTAGTTAAAGTATGACTTGCTTACCACTTAGCTCTAATAATGCTATGGCTCTGCTGTAGCTGGGGATTCCCAGGCAAGACTCCTACAGCAAGTCTTTGCATTCTATACAGCCTCTCCACTCACAGGCCTATGAAATAACAATTCAAAGTATAACATTTCCCAAAGCATTACATTAAGTCCTAGCTCCTCTGTCTGAATCAGTCCTGTTATACCTTACAAGCTGCAACATACCCAAGATTTGATCAGAGGAACAAGCCAACATCAAAAAGCCCCAAACCATTAGTAAGACTGAATAGACTGTCCCACAGACACAGGATTTCAATATGGCTTTTTACTGCTTTCTCCTGTGGGAAGAACTGTTGGAGTCCATAATACGCCAAGTTTAAAAAACAAGCCTTAATATAGATGATACCTTTTCCTGAAAGACAACAGCTGTTTCCAGTCCCGGCATGATATCCAGAAGAAGTCGGCAGGCAGCAGTGTTTAATGGAGGTTCTCTGCTCGTCATCACATAAGCATTCACTAGCTAGAGAAGATCAGGAACAGCATTGGTTTGAAATTCAACTCTGATCAAAACCAGTGCAGTGAAAGCCTTACAACTCCCACAGCAGCAAAATGATACAGTAAATGTCAGTATGGATTCCCTGGATCTAAAGATGACTAGCCTTTAACCTGCTCCCTCCAGTGACTCAGAAGTTGGAACTACTTCTCAGAGAAACAAAATTCCCCTTTGATCTGCTGTTCACTGACTAAACATCTATCTAGAACTGATTTGTAAAGACAAATGCCTAAAATAAAAATTACAGTTCAGTAACAGTGTAAACAAGAAAAGGTAATAGCTGAAAACGTTAAAAATGCACATTTTTAATGGCATCTATGTTTGCTTATCACTTGCGGTTTCAGGCAGAAAGCTACATGCAAGCAATCTGTCAGAATCCTTACAGCAATGTGCACTGATACAGGCGCTTGCAGGGAGGCAAGTGTAACAAAAATTCTGGCTACTAACTCATGTTAGAGTATAGCAAAGCAAGAGGAAAGCCAGACTCTTGCCTTTTAATCCTCTTCCTGAGTCTTCTAGAACTGACATATTCCTCTGCTCCTGCAAGCAGTCCAGCATTTCCAAGTAGTCAGAGACAAGGCATTGGAATTAGTGGTATTAATTTCCATTACAGAAATTAATTATGCTTTTAAACTTCTATTACAGGAGCTACATTTTCTTTAAAGATACTGTTAAATCTTGAGAACAACCAATTCAGTTGTTACTACACATACTCCAGCACTCCTGAACAGCTCATGAATTCCCCTTTCCTTGAGTCACTTTAACAATGGCAAATGAGTCACACAAACCCATTTTGAAAACCACTGCTATGGAAGAGATAGTCCCTACACCAGTAAAATAAGTATTAAACAAGTACTGAGGTCAATCAGCAAAGAGTAAACAAAAACCAGAAGAAAGTGTCAGGAATTGACAGATACAGCTCTCAGGGCAAACCTACCGCATTCATGAAATCATCGTTCTTGAAAAGTATCCTCAGTAAGTGACCAAGCATACACTCTGGGTCTGCTCGACCTGTGGGAGAAACAGGGAAAGACTTATCTACCTACCTCAAGATGTCAAGATTAATACTGAACTGCTATCTTCAAATAGATTCTGGAATACTCTAGTTAGTAGGAACTTTCTCAGATGGAAAATTACAGAAGCAGTCATATGAATTATTCACTGACTTAACATTTTTTCTAGAAGGCACTACCTCCCTAGAATTCCTACCAGCCAAAGCACAACACATTTTAGTGGTCCAATGGTACAAACTGTCGTTTTTGTAGACACTGAAGATGGAGATGCCAAGCAAACTGTTCCACTAACTTGGAAATAAGTCGTCTCCAGAAAAAAAAAATAAAATCTAAGGATAACAAGATAAAAAGCATCAGTGGCTATATGTAACTACTCTAAAGCACTGTACTTACTCAACAGCAAATACAAGATAATCTGAGACAGACTGTCTTCTCTGTCCCTCTAACACCTACTACTTCACATTAACTACAGCTCGTTAACATGATCATACCCTCATGTCATAAATCAGCCTCTGAAACACTCTTCCAAAACTCTACCCAGGGCCTCAAAATCTTGCAGCAAATGTCAAAACTGCCAGATATCAGCACTACAGAGCACAATTACCCACTGCAAAAGTAGTATCAGACCTTGATCAGCAGTGGGCACATTCAGGCTAAAAATTGCATACTCTTAAATATGAATTACCAGGTATCTGTTGTGACAGAGTTGGTGCTGCCAAAACCATTCAGGACATCTTACCTGGATGTCGGTCATCAAATGGGTCTGGATCCCCTTTGCGGTACTCTTCAGTCTCCTTCTCAATCAGCTCAGACATT
Organism: Gorsachius goisagi; assembly: GCA_018403395.1. Taxonomy (NCBI): domain Eukaryota; kingdom Metazoa; phylum Chordata; class Aves; order Pelecaniformes; family Ardeidae; genus Gorsachius; species Gorsachius goisagi. The sequence goes on from BOSO01018618.1 coordinate 36,333, forward strand.
CTGCAGAAGGAACAACAACAAATGAACAGAATTCATACTTGGTCTTCTCCTAGTACACAGCTACTTACAATAGCTTATGTCAAAGTACTATAAAACAGCTCATCAACTTTCACTTGAATGGTATTTAGTGCCACCAGAGGATTTCAGACCATTCAAAATACAGGGGTTAGAAAAGAGACTTGCATCTAATATCTCATCCCCCCTGCCCCAAAACTCACTGAACTCATATCAATGTCCCAGTGATGCACAAGCAATGACGCTCTGGAGGGGCCAATACCATTTATTACATCATGTTAGAGTCCTGGTGATGTTCTATGGCACATACTGTAGAGAACTAGAGCAAGGGCTTGAGTAGTGCTTCTCACCATCACATGGTCTTTCTTTTGCAGTAGAGTAAGTACTGAAGAGGTGATTTAGCCCTTGTTCCTATTCAGTGTGTGCAGGGGGCAGCCACTCAAACTGCCTACACAATTTTTTTGTTATTTGTGTGTATTAAATTTTAATAATAGTGTAATAGAAGTATTTAATATTTAATAAAGTATTGTGTAATTTCTATTCAGCTTATCCCAACTGCTCCATTGAGGCTGAAATTTTTAGCGTGTGTCAGTTACCACAATGGATAAAACAAGGAGAAACTCAGCCACCTCCCTATTCATAGACCTTCAAAATACTTTAAATGCTCCTCCATATCAGACAAAAACTGAAGGTTGTTTTGAAGTTATGCCTCCCTCTAAACTGAGAAACAGTCTCAACAGACACAAGAAATCCTACACTCCAATTCATTTAGAATGAGCAGTAAGGAAATGAATTATTACTTTTATTTAAATAAAACTCAAGAAGAGGGAGATTATCTCATGGTCAAGCAATAAATAATTCTATTAGTCACCCACTGTCTTTCTCCATGAAGTGTTACAGCAGAAATATATGCCGTTTGAGGTGAAATAAAGAGCAGTGTTCAAAAACCATTAGTAAATTAAACCTTACTTCCTTGGTATAAAACCTCATTCCCTCCCCTATACTGGGGTCTAGACCGGGGTGCAGAATCTATGCGCAGCACAGCATTTTAAAACAAGGTCTTAATACCTCAGGGTAGCGATCTAGGCAGAGTTTATTACAATGGAGGGAAAACTGCTGGAAGGCTGCAGTAATCCCTGGAAAAATATTTGTCTTTTGCAGGGGATTTACCTTATAGAATGCCAGTGACTTCTACTCAATTCCTGTTACTTTCCAGAAAACATCCTCTGTTCCCAGGGACAATTAGAGGCAAAAATGTACTTAGTTCTGCCTCTGTGAATTACAGTGACTTGCCAGTATGACAGAGGATGATGTTATGATGCCTGCCCAGATTGTAGAACAGCAAATTAGCTGATCAGGAATGAGAAGAGAACTTTCCTGCTTGCCTCTGATCTGACAATTACCTTTCAGCAAACTGTTTACCCCATGGGATTCTAATACTTTTAGTAAGCCTGAATGTGAAGAGATGCAAATTGTGTCCCTTGCTAAGAGGTGGCACAGCTTGAGCTCTCACGAATTTCTGGCAAAAGCAAGTTAGTTAAATACTCCACTGCCAGCTCCTCATTTTTTTCCATGAGAACTAATAGCTTGAGGAGTGCCTGCTGACTGACAACTGGGACAAATGGGGAGTTGAGAAGCTGCACCCTAGACTTGTCAAGTCTTTTAGGTGATAATCAGCATTTTGATTGTGTGCCAGAAAGGGCTGACAAGCAAACGTGGAAAGTGAGCATCACATTCTCATCAGTCCATCCTGTTTAGGTAGGCAGCCAAACAGCATGCCAGCTGAAACTGCCGAGTGGTTTCAGGGATGACAACATTATCACAGCCTACATGAAACAGGCATGCGAATCACCAATTACAGTCTTTTTTGAAATAATTAGTCACAATTGTTTGACCAAAATAAAAAAGCACTGCCTCTTTAAAATGGACTTTCAAAAAGGGGGGGGGTGGGGGTGGGGGGGTGGAAATCAAGCTTGCTTATAATACCCTCCTTTCCACTAACGCATACAAAGGTAGTTTGTGAAGTGACTTGGATGAATCTATCTAGATCAACAGCTTTTTCAATTCTCAGTTTAAGCAACAAGAGAGTCAAATAATAAACAAAGCTCATTCCTGCCTCATAACATAGGCATGTGGTACACAGGACTTTAACAAAAAACAATTCACAAAAACACAGAACTTTTATTCAGGTTTTGAGATTTCCTTCATTCACTTGGCATGACATTGGTTCTCTGGCCACTTCAGAGTATGCAGGCAAGACCTGCATTACATGGGGGTAGGGGTTCTTTCCCCCCACTTCTGACTAGTTTTCTTTCTCTTTACAACTGTCTTTGTGACTATCTTTAAAAAGTTAGTCTGATCCTCATTTTCACTTGCCACAAACTGAGGTCACCTTGGGGGTGGGGGAGGAAGGGGCAACGTATACATATAAGTATGTCAGCTTTGCAAGACTCCCACTGATGTAGATGGCAGAATACAAAGCCGTCCTAATAGTGCTCTGTGCCATCATTTGGCATTAGTGACCAACCTGAACCTTTACAACAGATTCCAACAGTGTAAGATGCTCTAGGATCCACTACCACAACACGCTTGGCTTGTGGAGATGAAGTATGACAGCAAGCTGCTGATTTATTCCCTTTATGAAAGAGGCTCTTGAGATGCAGTGAAGGATCTTACTCCCAGGATTTGCCAAGGATGGTTGAACATGACTTGCATCCAGACCATGAACTAATGCTCATTTCAACTTAAGTTTTTTTTAAAAACCATATATATATATTAAATAGCTGTTGTTTGCTGACACGCTTCCCAAGGAATTTATTTCAATTCATACCCTCTAACGCTCCAGAGTTCCTAAATCCAGAAAACCAGCTTATTTAGAAGTGACAATTCAGCTGTGGCCTGTAAGCCACACTGTTCTGTTCTTGTCTTATTACTGTTGAAACACTCACTACTGCACTCTCACATACACTGCCTCGGCATCACATTTAACGGGCCCCCATCGACACAGGGAAGTTTTCTTCCATTCAGCTCAGAAGGTGGAAGGAAGTAGAAAAATGTCACTCGCTAACAAGACGACCACAGCTTCCTCTGCCTAAGTCTAAAAGAATATGTGAGGGCACTACTCTGCCTCAGGACATCAGGTTATGCAGGCTCCCATTGGTGAGGATTCCTAGCATCTTTTCCAGGAAATTCTTTTAAACCTATGCTGTACCTAAAACCCTCTACTCCAAACAGACATATGTTTTTCATTCATACCTGAAGCACTGTAAATCCAACTTCTGTCAGAGCCAGTAGATCCCGTTGCTATCTACCTTAAATAAATCTGTATCATCTCCACTAAAGCCAAAATACCCAGGCTTTCACCATCCATAACCACTCTGCCTGCTGCACAGAAACCTTGGAGAACGAAAAGAGTTATCAGACTTGTCTGGGCATAAATAATGTAGGGAACTCAAGGAGCTGAGGGGGAGCAAGAAGTCCCAGACTACTATAAACACAAGACATGTTTAATTCAAATTTCTTAGAATATAGTAAATTTCTGCTGTTTATGCCTGCAAGAAAAAGCCTTGAAATAGCACATATGTTTCCTTCAAGACACAAATCAGACACTACACAAAGATAAACCAAAACATGTCTCATGATTTCCAAGAGACCTACTCATTTTCAAGTGTTTAGGATTGGCTCTCTGCTGCTCATCACCCTCTTCTGTGCTGCTATTTTAAAAACATAGTAGGAACAGCAAAAAAGTTGTGTCCACTAGGCAAGGCACGGCACAGATATGTGCAAAGAATCTCCACCAGATTCATGTTATTTCCACCCAGTGCCAGCTCAGAATCTGTGCACTGACTTGTCTGACCCAACAATGCAGAGCGGTGCAGTACAGAAACCTGGATTGCTCTTAATGTGCAAGTGCAGTAAGTGCTTCTGCATATACCAGGCAGACCACGGGTCTGCCAGCAGAGGCTCGAGGAGGAATTGGGTGGAATTTCTGTGAATTTCCTGTTAAAGCAAGAATAATATCAATTTACCCAAGAGAGACCCATCTTGGGAAACCACAAATGCAATTGATAAGTCAAATGTTTCTCTTATAATAGAAGATGTCTTAAAATTAATGGTGTTACTAGTACCTACACACCTCCTAAAATAATTTATCAGTCCAGGGAATATTTTCCTCACACATACAATACAATGCCAGTGAATCAATATAGAGTTTAAAAAAAATTAATCGAGTTTTAAAATTTCACTTTAAACAGGCTCTATGAGATTCCAGACCAAGAAAATTGATTACCAACAAGTAACCAGGTATGTAAAAACCTCAAGCAAAAATGTGGTAAAAGCTGCTTGTCAAGTAACTTCAGATATTCAGATTTAGGAATGTATTTAACAGATCTTACCTGGTGAGAATAGGGACCATGTCTTGCCCGCTGCCATGTTCTTTTTCCCATTGCTCAAGCAAAGTAGTGAGCTCAGCCTTGGAGTCCACATGCCCAGATCCTGAAGTCATGGCTTAGCCTAAGGCAGAGGTAACAAGCAAGAAAAAAAAAAAAAAAGGCAGAAAAATGAGCAAGAAATCCCACACAGCTTTGCTATATTCATTGAAATAATCTAAATCAAAGATTACAAGTCATTTGGAAGAGGCAAGTAAATACTCAGCAACAAGGAGCGAGAAAGTGAAATTAAGTGCCAGAATACTGCTGAACTTCATTTTAAAAGTTGGAAGCTTATTTTCTTCACCTGAAGAATAACAAAAATGCGCACACTCTGAACACAAGTCAACTGGTGTATGACAACCCGGGCCATGACGGGAAGTATGCACGTGTAACCACAAGTGTGTTCAGTACTGAAGCTTTTTAAAACTTCAATTCCATGAGCAGACCTGAGTTAGTTCTTTGCTGTTGCTCAGTGATTTACTCAAAAACCAACAAAGCTAGGGCAGCAAGATTATGATCAGTGTCATTATTCCAGTTTAACACCCTCCAGACAGCAGTGAAAGTGCCAAGAATCATATTAGCTTCACACTCCCAAGGAGGCAGAAGGCGGCGGCACCGCAGTCAGTGGAAGGAGCACCAGAAGAGAGGCAAATTGGGAAATGGAGCAGGTCGCAGCATTGCTACGTATTCAAGGTTTCCAAGAACAGTCAGCAGCTCTAGAAAGAGGGAAGAATGATCACTGGAGGGAGCACTGGTGCAATTACTTCAGGTTTATCAGCCTTTACTTGCAAGACAGCAGCTGACAGAATATTTATCTTCCCAGCCTCAAAAGTGAGATCCCCCTACAGTACTGACTGACTTGTTAAGGTACCATTTAATGAAGGGAACTATCACTCCAGATTCTGTTTAAGCCTCTGAATTTCCAGGTATCAATTTTTGTTAGTCTGAAATCTACTGGAAATATTAACAGACCAAACTAGAACACAATCTGTCTCAAAACACTGCCATGCCCTTAGTTTCCAATCTGACAGACTGATTGCTGTGAAGAAATGTAACTTCTGGAGGAAGGAACACCCAATCCTAATTTATAAATTGATCTTGTATTGGAGATGGGGGGGGAAAATCAAAGCAAAGGGAATTCCTTCAGGTCCAAAAATGCGCAAAAATTTCCAGCATTTCTTTGGCCATAACGTGGTCAATATCCATCTGCTGTGAGTTTAAACATCTATTTGTCATGGCTGACCCACAGAAAGAACTTTCTAAAACAGTGTTAAATAGGGACATCTCTAAGACAGTGACATACGCATCAACTCTTGAAGTACACATTCAGTATGTATAGGTCAAATGACAAACTATAAAGGGAGCCATAGGTCAACATAGATTACATAAGCATTTATAGCCCAAGCTCATTCTGAAAAACGTTGCCGTGTTTGAGTGCTGGATACCTCTAATTGGTTTAAAACCTTTTCTCACTCAAGGAACAGATGAACAACCCTACAGCTCTACCTCCTGCCTCACAGGTGCTTCTGAATTTAACATATTGATACTGGTTAGTGAATGGGAGACAGCAAGTGAAGATCACCCAGCTGAAGATGAAATTGGCAGAAACTGCCCAAAAATCATCACCCAAAGACTACAGAAAAATAAACTTGTGACTACAAGACACCCAGTCTGAAGAACACTGTTTTGAGTACTATATGAAATGAGCGCATGCTAACAAGAAACCTAGCTAAGCACAAAGAAAGATGATGTTTTCTAAATTACAAGTAATTATGGTTTTATCTAGAGCATTTGTTATTCATTTATCACAGAACTAGACTGGGAAATCAGATGCAAATGCATAAATGGCTTTGGAAAAAACACTACCTAAATGCAGGCAACAAAACATAATGAGATTGCACACACACACACAAACACACACACCCCTTTGAAAAGGAAAGCTATTCCAAGCTCATAAAGCTCCATTCTCTTTTTCACTAACTGAACGACACTTGCCAGCAGCTCTCCTGAGCTTTCAAATATCACAGACAAACACTCAGACAAATCTACTCTGAGCTTCCAAATGCAAGTGCTGTAACGGTATCTGCATTCAACCATTTCAGACACCTCCACTTCCATTCTATACCCAAGGGATACAGAAAAAGGTGACTTGTGACCCCAGAGCTTGTATACCGCCCGTACAGGCCTCTCAACAGCTTACCTCCCCTAACTACCCTTAATTATTCCACCTAGAAAAATAAGAAAGGGCCAGCAGTATCTGCAACAGGTTGCCCTCTGGGACACCCAGTGCTATACCACAACAAAGTGAAAACAGAAAAATCCCAGCTATTCCTAAAACCCCAAATACTACCTCACTTAAAGCACATGATAGATCTAAATAACTGGTGCTGACACACAACAATTTTCCTGAAATAAAGATAAAACATAAAAATGCCACCTTTTCTGTAGGTACACAGCGATGAAAGTAAATGTCTCTGCAGCACCTCATCTATTCTGAATGCTTATCCCTCCCCACCTCTTCAAATAAATTTGACTACTCTACATGGCACTGCAAAGAGCAGCAACAACAAAAATTACCTCAAAGCATCTACTTCCACAGGTCTCGTATTAATGCACATCAGCAGTAAAGTATATATGGATGGAGTATCATGGCAGGTGAATGACTTTTTAAATACAAGAACCAAAGTAATTTTTACTGTGCTCACTTTTGTCAAGGATTCTAACTTAAATCGAAGTGAAGAACTCTGCAGAAAGGACAAGATCATAAACGGTATGAACTAATCTGTAACTGTCAGAAATACACCCAGCCTGTTGGAGAGGAAGGCCTGTGAGAGCAACTCTGACTTTCACTATTTCCCTTGGACAAGCTGATGAACAAACTCAATCTCAAATTGCTGTCCAGGAACTAGCAGAACAGGGAACAGCTATCTCACTGTGGATTTAAGTGCATTGGGGGGTGGTGGTGTTAATTTCTTTTGTAATAAATTTTGAAAATCATGGCCTACTATAGATTCCAATTATAAAATCTAATAAGCTAAGGAATGGAGTATTTTTTTCCAAACACCACTATTGTCAAAATATCATATTTAGAATCAATAGAACTGATATAAACAAAATGTAAAGCACTTACTCAAAGGATTTGACTTTGAAAGACAGCTATGTACAACCTTAACTATCACTCACTGCGAACAACCCCACTGAAAACACACATATGCATGCTTCAGCACACGGCAGTACACACAGTACTGCTTTGATGTTAAACACTACTTAGTATTCCAATATCATAGCAAAGGTTTTGTGAGCATTTTACTCTTCTGAGATTAGATATAAAAATTTGACAGAAAAGGGAAAGCTGAATAGGTATTCAGCCACAGCTACCTAGAAGTACTCACGTTTTTGAAATCTGAGACACCTTACTGCTTGAGTCACCTTAGTCAGACACAACGAAGAAAAGCAAGTCCCGCTGATATCTAACTGCAAACCTTGATAAGCACGTGGTATGGTTCAAGCAGTTAGCTTCACCCTTTTGTTCCTCAACACACTTGGGCATCCCACTAACTGCAACGCTACTACAGGTCATTCACTCACTGATTTGGTGCTGTGTTCATGAAAAGGATTATGAGGTTCGAAACACGCTGACTTCACTACAGATAGGCATTTTAAAGTATGAAACCTCTTAGGTGAGAATAAATCTATTTGTAAAATCTGAAAACCGACAATTTGGTTACTTGGGAAACAAAGCGCAAAATCCAAACTTTAACAACTTAAAGGGAAAATGAAAGAGCCACATAACAAAAATCATCCTTTGGGGGGAAAAAAAAAAATAAACTTTGTAGAAAGATTGCACATTTAAAGTCATATGTGGACAAAAATCACAAGAGGATTTCCAATGCCCACATGTGTAGAGCCAGCTCAAATTCTAATAACTACCCTTTGACCTGGCTTAAATAATTGAATTTCATATTGCTTCTAAACACGATTCGAAGCGTGGCTGACGACACAACGTAGATGAGAATGTAATAATGTAACACCATAAGGGAAAATTAAGAACTCATAAATTGGAATCTAGTTAAATACATAGCAAGCTGAGCAGTATTTCTATATATCCTTCCATATTTATGTTTTAACGTGAAGAATTCCTTACTTCAAAATAAAAAAACATCTCTCATCCCATTTATTGTTTAAATGGATGAGATACCAGACAGCTATTTGCCTAAACCTGTTGAGTCTGAAATAACCATGTCAAAGTTAATGAGGAAGCACAATGAACTGTCAACACTGAAGTTCACTTGTGGAAGTAAGCATGCCACAAGCTTACAAAATCTTCACCAGCTATGGAAAATAAGATAGTGTTTTGGTATCATAGGTGAGTGAAGCGCTGAGGGAAGTCCTCGTTTGTTCCACTTCCCACTTCAACCCCTAACAGGTCTCCAGTTTGGCTGTTACTACAGAACATATTCCTAATGTTGCTTTAAATATTTGCTTAAAAATTCATAATTTTTTACAGGTGGAATATTTCTAAGGCTGGTGAAAATGGCAAAGTTACTCAGTTTCCTGGAATTTCTGCTCTTACAAAACAAACCTGGAACTATCTGCTGATCTGCCAGGACAAGCACAAAAAACCAGGAACAAACTTCTGCTGTCTACAAAGGAAGGTAAAAAAAACGACGCTCCCTTTCAACATCAATTCTTCTTTACAGGGCTAGAAGGGAAAACACGAGGCCCCACCTCCCCCGAGGAACACCCAGGCTCGGCCGAGCGAGGGAAATGCGGAGCTCATGACAGCTCTGGCGACGTCCACACAGCCCCGGAGCCCTGCGGGAGCAGACCGTTCGCAGGGAGCCAAAAGGAGCAACCGCTGGCGCCTCCCGTTCGAACCCAAGGTTTAAAGGTTAGCGAAGGGGGCCGGCGGGACCCCAAGCCGCAGGACCTCCCTCCCTCCCTCCCCGAGCAGGCCCGCTGGAGCTCCGCGCAGAGCGGCGCCTCCGCAGGCCCCACCGCAGGAGGAAGAGCTACCCCGGGGGAGGGGCCGGGCCGGCCGGCAGAGGACCGGGGCGGGCAGGGCCGGCACGGCGCAGGCCCGCCCCCCCTGCCGGGAGCCTGACAGGCCGCGGGGGGACGGGACGAGGCGAGGCGCCCCGCCGGGCCCGCACCGCCCCTCGCCCCAGCAACGCTTCGGAGGACGCCCCCTAGCGTGGGGGCGGGCGCGCAGGCCAACCCGCCCCCGCCGGCTCTCTCAGGGCCTGAGGCAACCCCCTCCCCCTGCCCGGCGCGGAGGCCGCAGCCGCCAACCGGCCCAGCCCGGCCCGGCCCGGAAGAAGAGCGGCGGCGGCGGCGTGGCGTGCCCCACTCCCCGCCCGGCGCCCCGTACCTGCCCGATGCCTCGCTGGGTCGCCGCCGTTGCCCCAGCCCCTGCGCTCGGCCCCGCACACCCCGCGGCGGCCGCGATTGCTATGACGGGCACACACTTTGCGCGTCACCACGCTCAGGGGCGCGTCACGGCGCGTCACAGCGCGCGAGGCAGCGTCGCGAGAAGCGGTGAGGGAAGGGGAGAAGGCCGCAAGGGCCTCGCGCTCGGCCTCCCGGGAAACGGAGTCCGCGCGGGGTGAGCCCTCTGCGCATGCCCCCGCGGGGCAGCGCCGCGGAGTATGCCGGGAGTTGTAGTTCCCGGCTGGCACCGCCCAGCCCCGCCCCGCCCCGCCCGGCCGTAGGCGAAGGGGTGTTTCCCGGGAGAGAGGCGAGGCGCTTTACTCTGCTTTTTCCAGGCCGGCACTGAGAAGCCACTGAGCCGCGGCTGCCGGCTCCAGTACCCGGGTGTCTGCCCCGATAGCAGCATAGCGATGGGCATGCCGCCAGCCCGACCTCCAGCCCCACCGGGCACGGCAGGGACTGTCGCCAGCTGTGTCTCTGTGTGCCTTTCTCACGTCAAGGCCGAATGTTCACTGGTGCATTGTTCACCTGCTTAGCGTTACTTCCAGGTAGACAGCGGGGTGTTTTAGTGAGAGGGCAGCTTGAAGGTGAGCTTAGGTGATGAGCATGCCTGCCTCAGCTCCCTCTGCAGTCTGGTTTCTCCTCTTCTTATCTGCAAGACAGGAACGTCATCCTATTCCTGCTTAAATGGGGACCGTTTTCACCAGCAGAAGCCGAACCCCACAGTGGTGCTGAGCACCCACCTCTGCCGGGGGAGCGGGGGCTGGACTGAAGCATTTCTCAGGCTCTCCCGGGCCTATAGGGCGAGCTCCTCTGCCCACATCCCCAGCCTCCCTCCCAGCTGCAAGAGTTCACCCTCTCCACAGTCCTTTCCTCTAACACCCCCTCAGAGAAGCTACAAGCACGCATGTGATGAGAGGGAGTCTGTGTGCAGAGAAACCCTTCAGCATAGTGTAACTCCATCCCTGTTTGCTTTCCACTTGCAAAGTCTTCCATTCCTCTGTGATTTTTTTTCCTTGTCTGTTGGCTCCACAGTGGAAGTAGCACAGCTCTTTGTGGGGTACTGTGTGCTTTTACAGAGGTAGTAAGTTTTTCTGCACTGTCCCTTCCCCCTGGCATATTAAGTTATCCATGGAGAAGACCTACACACTCTCAACACTGCTGAGGGGGAGGGAGACCCAGAAGAATGCACTTCTCATCCATGCCCCCATGGCTGGTTGGAGGATGAAAGGTATCAGACCTGCCTGCAGCATTATTATACAGGGAAGAGCAGTACATCCACAGCTGCAACAACTTCTCCCCCTGAAAGGCACCTGGCAGCCTCCAGGCCAGCCACAGAGCTGTTCAGGAAGAGGCTGCAGAGGTTAGCACTCCCATCTCCTAAATTCAAAGGCCTAAGAGCAAAATTAAGTTTTCCAGTTCCTGACACATCCATGGTGCACTGGAGATAGTGTCTCTTTTCAGAGGAAGTGGGGTTCAGTCCCCAGGCTCACCTGAGCAGGTAAGGAGGCTTGGAGCCTGCTGCTTCATTGCAAGAGCCTGGGACATTGTTGGAATGGAAGAGCTTGCAGCTACCCCCTGGCAGCTCTGCCACAGCCTCCTATACAAGCTGCCTGAAGTGCTCAGGCCTCCAGCTCCTGCATTTCCAGGCCTTAGGAGATATTTGGGAAGAACTCAGTCTAACACCCTTGTTCCCCACAGGGCAGGAGAGAGTCCTACGGGCTCCCCTTGCAGGGCCAAGACAGTACAAGCTCTCCTTTAATTTGGCTTCTCTTTAAAATCAACAAAACCCCAGCCTGTGCTGCAGTCCTCTAGTAATTGCCCAGGTACTGGCAAAAGCTCTTCTCTTAAAAGAATAAATAAAAGTAAATAAGAGGAAACAAGGTCCTCTCAGGAAAAGGCTTCATAAGCACTGGCACCATTCCCATCTGAGATGCTTCCTGCATCCACATTAACCCCCTTTCTTATGCTGCACTTGTATAAACCCCTGCCCCAGGCAGTGTTTGGACAGGTACAGATTCTGCTACTACACTTACATTATTTGACTGTGAAGGCTTGATTAACTACAGGGTAATGACTGCAACAGTGAGAATCCTGCAGGAGAAATCCCCCCCGCCCCCCGAGCACTGGGCATAGTGAGTGAGCCCCTCACACCAACACTTTGCTTTAATAGTGCAGTTGAAGAAAAAAAACCCGAAGACCACTGTGGATTGCAGAGCAGTAAAAATGAGAGGCCAGCAGTAAGCTTGCACCTCTGTGGGATCTTGTGGCTGAGAGGTGGCAGAGAGAGAGGCCTGTGGTATGCAAGGAAGGAAAGGTTATCTCTGCATGTTCACCTCCGTGGGCTCCCCAGCCAGAAAGACAACAAACTCACATAAGACGGTCAGCTGATAGTAATGATGACTTAAGACTGAATCAAAGTTTGAACTTCCTTGAACAAAATAACCACTTCTCTCCATTGCTGTCATATCCCAGATCACCTCGCACTACTGTGGTAAGATCAGTAATTTACACGGAGAGGGTAAAACCACTTCACCAGGCTCTAATAAGCTTCTAGACTTCAGGACAATTCATTGTAGAATTGAAGAAGTAGCAGCACTGGTCAGAGAACCCAGGGAGACACGAGCTGTGTTTCCAGAGGATGCCTCGAGTACAGCTAAGAGTGGAGGTGTGTGGCTGGGATAGCTCACTCACCCACAGCTGCAAGCAGAGGCAGAGAGCCCCAGACCCAGCCTCCAGGCAACAGTTCGCCTTTCTGCCTGAGCAGACCTTTGCTCTGAGAATGAGAAAAAGGGTTTGTGAGGCTTGCAACATTCAGAGCGACTCCTCACCGGTAGCTGCCCTACAAGGAGAAGAACAACCCTTTAGGCTTTCAGGAGAGTTAATTGCTTACCTTGACCTCCAACACAGATCTACACTGACAAAGTTTATTGACTTCCTACACTTCAGCATTTATTAATTGCCCCATCTGCTTTTGGGAGTCAGTTTGCTCATCACCATGTTTCTACTTGCAATTGAGTTTCTGTTGTAGGGTAGCTGAGACAGTAGTTTCTGACTTAGCAGCTACCAACTTCTGCAGCATAATATTGCTGCATGACTCAAAGCGGGTGAGTAGTAAGTCCAGTAATAGAGTTCAGTCCCTTCTCAGCACTTGTGCGTATCACACTGCTGCTGCAGAATCCCAGCTGGATTCCCTGGAATCATCTAGGGAAGGGTACAATGCCAGGAACTGAACTTTTGGGAGGGTCTGAACCTGCCCTGCTGAGATGCTTGTAAACTGAAGGGTGTTTCTTTACAACTTCCATGCCCCAGGGGACTGCAGAAACCAGGCGGGAGGTCAGACGTCTGGGGAGCTGCACCTGGGAACTGAGGACAGTTTCCAGGAGTGCAGTGAGGTCAGTCTGCCCGCACGCCACTTCAGCTGTGATGCACTCCTCTGCAGAGTGCTTTCCTCCCTTCCACCCTGTAGTGCCCGTGGGTACCTGGGGAGAGAGCAAGCAGCAGACACAAAGCTCTCCCAGGAAGGCCTCAGCTCCGACCTCGGTACCATTTATTGCTCTTCCAGCTTGATCTGCCCGAATAGTTCAGAAGTTGTTTTATGAGGTGTGATGCAGTACCGTGGCAGCTAATATTTGCAATGATATCCCTCATGCCACAGGGGCTTTTAACACTGTCTAGATTCCCCAACAGCACTTGCTTGCCATGTATAAAATGCTACATTTTCACACGCTGTGCAAAAATATTGCTTGATGGATTAGATTATGGCCACAGGTGACTTGCAAGCTGGCAACCAGCACATCAGCAAATTGTCTGCTCCTATTTCTTGCCTACATGTGAGAGAAGGCAGACACGACAGTAGAAAGATGGGAGATGTATTGGGTCGGGCTGAGATGAAGTTAATTTTCTTCATAGCAGCCTTCATAGTGCTGTGCTTTCTATTGGTAGCTAGAAAGGTGTTGATAGAATCATAGAATCGTTTAGGTTGGAAAAGACCTTTAAGATCATCAAGTCCAACCGTTAACCTAACCCTGCCATCCCACCACTAAATCACGGCCCTGAGCACCTCCTCTACCCTTCTTTTAAATACCTCCAGGGATGGGGACTCGACCACTTCCCTGGGCAGCCCATTCCAATGCTTGACAACCCTTTTGGTGAAGAAATTTTTCCTAATATCCAATCTAAACATCCCCTGGCGCAACTTGAGGCCATTTCCTCTCATCCTGTCACTTGTTACTTGGGAGAAGAGACCAACAACCCCCTCTCCCCGGCTCCCCTGTCCTATCAGGCAGTTGTGGAGAGTGATAAGGTCTCCCCTCAGCCTCCTTTTCTCCAGACTAAAGAACCCCAGTTCCCTCAGCCGCTCCCCATCAGCTTTGTGCTTCAGACCACTCACCAGTTTTATTGCTCTCCTCTGGACACGCTCCAGCACCTCAACATCCTTCTTGGAGTGAGGGGCCCGACCTGAACCCAGCATTCGAGGTGCAGCCTCACCAGCGCCCAGTACAGGAGCAGAGTCACTGCCCTGCTCCTGCTGGCCACACTATTGCTGATACAAGCCAGGATGCTGTTGGCCTTCTTGGCCACACTGCTGGCTCATATTCAGCCATCTGTCAACCAACACCTCCAGTTCCCTCTCTGCCAAGCAGCTCTCCAGCCACTCTTCCCCACGCCTGTAGCGTTGCACGGGGTTGTGACCCATGTGCAGAACCCAGCACTTGGGCTTGTTAAACCTCATACAATTCATAACACAGCAGTGTTTTGGCTTCTTCTGAGCAGTGCTCACACAGCATCAAGGCTGTGTCTTCAACATTCCCCCACCATCACCAGTGAGCTGGGAGCAGGCAAGATCTTGGGAGGACACATAGCCAAGACACCTGACCCAAACTGGCCAAAGGGAAATTCCATACCATGTGACATCGGCTTGGATATAAAAAGCTAAGTGAAAAGAGGAGGAAGGGAGGGCATTTGTTTTCTATGACATTTTTCCTTCTGGGACAACTGCTATGTGTACTGAAGCCCTGCTTCCCAGGAAGTGGCTGGACATCGCCTACTAATGGGAAGTAGAGAATAAAATCTTTGTTTTCCTTTTCCTACTGCACATGGCTTTTGCTTTTATTAAACTGCCTTTATCTTGACTCACAAGTTTTTTTTCTCATCTCATTTTCTCCCTGACTATCCTGCTGAGGAGGGAAGTGATAGAGCAGCTTGGTGGGCACCTGGCATCCAGCCAAGGTCAACCCATCACAAGAGAAAAGAGGCAGAAAGTGGGAGTAAGGAGGGGAAAATAGTGCAGTGTCCTGCCTGGACAGACCGAGCAGAGCAGAGGGGCTGCAGGCATTGCTACAGGTTACCTGTGATCCAGATGACTGTGGGCAAATGGAGTCAAAATATATGCACCCAGTGCCCTGATAAAGGATGTGTGACAAGGGAATAGTCCAATCACTAGGTGGCACACCAGGATCATCACACCAGACCAGCATCCTCTTGGGAGGAGAGGAAAGAGAGCAAAATAGCCCAAAGCTCAAATTAACAAGCAATCATCAGGGGCTGGTGTGCTTAGAAGGAGCCGGTTTTGTGCACACACATAGAGCAAAAACGTCCATCAACTGGATGGAGAAATAAAATGTAAAAGTACAGAGAAAATTTGTTCATTCAGTCAAATTCTGCCTGGTCTCCTTTGCTATTTCTGAGTGACAGTGGGTGAGGTGGGGGAGACCAGCTCCTGAATGGAGTGTGAAAAGGCAACACACAGAGTGCAGCAGAGGCATAAGTTGCTCCAGGGAATGCAGTTACCAACTCTTCAGAGAGCTAATCCTGTTCCTGTGTGTGGAGAGAGCATTTGGGTTTTCCTTCCAGCAGGAAAGGCTAAGCAAAGTGCAAAGAGAAGTTTCTTGCAGCAGATACAACTTCGTTGCTCCCCAGATGGGGAGGTGCAAAAGGAGTTCAGGGTGGCCATTTGCAGGGAGAGAAAGCATGATAGAAGAGTGATAGCATGGGTTCTGCGGTAGGTTTTTCTCTGGGCTGCAGCTAACAGAGCAACACAAGCTGAAACCAGCCAAGGTATTTATGATGAGGGGCTAGGAAGAGACCTGTGTTTTGGCAGAGGCCCAGCTACTACTGTACATTGTTCCACTACTGTAGATCAGTAGAAGCAGTTCACCGTTGAAAGCATCAAGGAATGTTATCATGGCCAACTGCACTAACTCTTCTGGGCGCTCGCAGTGTCTGCAGGACCTGCCATCAGGCAGACAGTGCACCTGAGGCTCTCCAAGTGTTTGCATGAATTCAGCCTGTGCAGACACAGGCTCACCAGCCAGCTCCCCCTGAGCAATGGTTTGCCTGAGAATTTAGCCCAGACTGAAGAGAGAAGCCAGATTTATATCTAGGAACATAGAAATGCAGAAGAATGTAGTTCATTAGCTCAGATACTAATGAGAACATGAGCAGGCAAACAGCTTTCTTCCAAACAGGCTAGTGCCAAAACCCTCCATTCAGACACTCAGTCCGATGCCAAGAGCACACAACTCCACCTAGCTGAGCATCTGAATGACAGCACATCTGTGTTCACAAGCTAAAAGTCAACAGGAAAGTTAAATAATACAAAGTGATCACTGTTGGGTGAAGTAGATATTCACGCACCTGCCTAAATCTTTTGCTTTCCAGCAGCATGACACCTGAATCCTGACCACGCTGCAGTAATGCTGCAGGGTGGCTGGTACTGGGCAGAGTCTTGCTGACAGCTTTATGCTCAGCTTCTGACAGGCATCTAGCAGCTTCAAGCAGATATTCATACCTCTCCTCTCTCCCAGATCACTGTAAAGGGGGGTTATTGATGTGTCCTGTGATGTGTGATACCTAGGGGGATAAACAGCCATGATCCAGCAATTGGGGAAGAGCCTTTGGGGGAGTGGAAGTGCACAGATAAACTGTGCACACAGGATATACAAGGGAGAACATGAAAAAAGTAGGGGATAGTAAGTATGCAGAAAGTGGCATTATAGCAATAAGACATGGTTTTCTGACTAAACTCATTTCTTTAACTAGGAATGAGTTAAAAGTTCATTTCAGGCACTACACAAAATCCCTTGCTAGTTTTTGCAGTTTAACAAGGGTTATCCTTTTTTATCTGTTTTGTTACTATAGCAAACAGCCACCCAACCAGCAAAGAAAACTCTTCATACAGGAGGAAGAAAGGATTATACACAGCATGCTGTGAAATTCCTGCGAGACACACACTGGGAATATAAACAAATTCCTCCTAATGTTTTCCAGCAACAAGGATCTTAGGGATTACTTGCTTTAAAAAACAATGACTAAATAAACCCAGGAAAAAGTATGGTTTTAAGACAACTATTCTTTTTAAGAGAATGGAGGGGTTTGGTTTTTTCTCTTTTTTAAAGAGACACTATCAGGCCTTAAGTGCTGGTTATATATCTGTTCTCTTTGTGACTTCTCTCTATAGGAGTTAATTGGGTCTAGTGTCTGTATGTGACAGTTTTGACACATGGGGAAACAAAAAGCAAATTGGTGAAGGCGAGCTATAATGATTACAGGCACTGTAGATGTGTGTAAACAGGTTAATTTTGGATTCATGACTTGTTGTATCACTGAGGGATTCCACCAAGAGTCTTAGTAATAGCTATGTGATGTTTGTCATATGTAGCTTCTTCAGTATTTGGTAATCCTAATCTTCAGCTTGACAGTGGTGCTGGTGGTTACAGCTTTCAAAGCTCTACAGGTATCAGCTCCAAGGAGCTCCATGTGGATGGTACCACTGCAATTGTCAAGACATTTGGACCTGGACCACTGTAAAGTCTGAACACAGATTACTCTCACATAAATTTAGCCACATGTAGGAAAGAAGCCCTGAAGCTGCCCTAGCAGCATAGAGTATTCAACAGCTTTTGACATGGGAAAAATCATCAGCTGAAGTGAGGTAACGTAAAGCTCAGTGAAGTGTGAACAGGCTGCAGGAGCTTGTGCTGGGATTTACCCAGGACACTTGCCCTAAATTTCCCTCTCCCATGAAACAGTTCATGATTTTTTCACCCAAAAAGAATTATTTCCTCTGGCAACACCTCTCTTTGTGCTGCCCTGACCCCACATGGCCTCTGCTGCCCCAGAAACACTGCTGGACAGGGACATTTCCGGACAGCTTACTGAAACACTGAGCACCACCAAGCCCTCATACCTTGGAAATGCAGGCAGGCCCTGGTGCATGATGTTAATGGCAGCAGGCTCAGATCCCTGTTGTCATGGGTGACTTCACAAAGTGCTGGTTCTGCTGCTGAACTCAAAATGCCAAGTCAAGACAGCAGCACTGGCTCGAGGGTTCTTCCCCTCCCTCTTCCACTCACCCCACGTGAAGACTACAGCATCTCTTCTTTCTTCCAGGTGCTTTTCCCTGGGAGGGAATATAGCAAGAACAAAGTTTCATAAACTTCTTCGCATGAACAAAACAGAAGCACTTGAAGACAGGGAAGAAGGGGAAGGGAAAATAGCTGAATTTTTAGGAATTCAATCTGGTGCCAACCCACAAAGGAAAAAAATCCCACTGCCTCCCGGGGCACAGTGCACTGTGTTAGCAACTGCAGAGATATACTCGTGGGCTTTGCTTTCCAGGGAGCTTTCTTTGTGAACATTTAGTTGCATTTATAGGGGTGCAGGGTATTTTATATAGAGGTCTAGTCCTTTTGGGATGCAGATAAGTGTTGGGATGCAGATAGTCCTCCTTATTCTAAAACCAGCACTGGTAAATGATAACCAGAAGAATATCTGAACGTCCTCTCTGCTTCTGGAGCTGGGGTTAGGAGCAGTTTGGATGTCCAGTAACCACTGAAAATGATAATAAACAGGTGACATGAAGCTCTTCATTATCATTCAAGCTGAAAGCCCAGTGTTTTCTTTCTAACACACACATACCTCACTCTGTAATGGAAGAGGCTTCTGAGAAAGATGCATTTTTAACACAAAGGAACAATAAACTAGAAAAATATCAATTTTAGTACTGAGCATTTACATGTAAGCGTATATCATTTGGACACTGTGAGTACATTTGACTTGCAACAATATTGCAAGTTGCATTTGCATGGCAAACCTTAAACCTGGCATACAATGTCATCTAAATTAAAGTGGTACATTTCTCCAGGCCTAATTGCCATCTCTTAGGTGTATGTATCTGCATGCTGCAATATGATTGTTCAATTGTGATAAAATGCAACTAATTATGAAATAGGAGGATTCTGGAGGGATAATTCTCGCATTCCCCAATGACAATATTTTTTTTTGAGAGAGAGTTTTTCTCTTGATTCTTTCTGCTTCAAGTCTCCTTCAGAGAAAAAGATTCTTTTGAGCTGTTGGACATAGCAAATCACCACTACCTGGATAGGACTGCCGGGAGTTTTGCCTGTATTACCTTATTTGACAGCCTTAGTTTTGTGTTTAATGTAATGCTTGTATGCTTATCATAATATAACCTTACCTTTAACATAGTGTCTGGGCAGTAATCTTTGGTGTAGTCTGGGAGGGAAACAATGCTTTAGCTCACAGAGAAGTTAAAAAGATGGGAGGAAGTGATGAGAGATGTTTATGGCTTTTATAGGCTATTTGGACAGCAGAACTCACAGGAGATTTTAGCAATACAAATATAAAGCTTTGAGCCAGGAAGGAAGAGGGAGGCATGTTTAGCCACTTTTTGAGGCTAGGATGCTATTTTCCATAAAGCAGGGTTTTGCATTGTGGCTGAGGATACCGAGGTTTATTTTGTTTTGTCTTTGTATCGTGGGAGTAAAATGCTGGTCTCCTTGAAATACGTGGGATGTTAGTGACTAAGATAATAGAGGCAAGATTTTACCATAGACATTTTGAATCATCTCCATCCCAGCCATTCCCAGCCTTTTTTGTAGCAGACAGGCGCAGCAGGCCACGCTACCTGCCTGCTGAGCTCCTTGTGATCCACAACCTTCTCCCACGAGTTACTGTTAACTAGCCTTATGTTCTCCTGGGCTACAGAAAACTGCCCATAAGCAACGGGAGAATCTTCTGAAAGATGAATCCCCAAGGGAGAGCTGCAGGGAACAACACTGCCTGATGTGGAAAGACTTACAAACCAGTTGTGGTTACCAACCATCCAGGAGATGAATATTTAGTGTTTGCTTTAGAGCAGCATCTCCGGATCTAACCGTGCAACTCCCCGTATCTCCCTTTCACAAAGGGCAACCAAGCTAAAAAAGGGAGTGCTGAGGTCTCACAGCTCCAGCTCTTCTGAACTTGTTCCCTCCTTGCCTGGACTTGATCAGTACCACTCTCCCAAGAGCCTGACAAAGCAGGAGAGGAAGAAGAAACCAGCTTTCTTGCAGCCAGGCAGGTTCACAGAACCATTTGGCTGGCTGGACTGGCTGCAGAGACTCCCCACACTTTTAGAGAAAAGTTTTTGCTCCTATTCTCAATGCTGCTTTTCTCTTTTGGTCCTCCCTGGATGAACCTTTACTGAGGCTTTGTTAACACATGGATTTTGTAGTCAGTGGAGTTATACCCCTTACCCTGTGCATGGAGGAGAACGTATCACCCTGCAGACACTATTGTACTCCACAGCTTATATCTCCCTTTCTCAGGAAACAGTACCCGATGGTGGGAGTTTGCTCAGCCAGGAATAAACCCCAGGAGGGATTTTCAGCTAGCTGAGGGGGAAGGTGTTGCTGGAGGAAGGCCTGCAGCTCTCCTCTTCCCCAGACATCAGATGCAGCATCCTCATGCCTGAGCTTTGTTGTCTGGAAGGACTCTGACTTCACCCTGTGCTTCTGCCACAGTCATAGCATCCACATCTGCAAGTTCTGCTCAGGGCTTCTCATCCCATCTCCAATTGCTTGAAGGTTGGGAACTGCTGGGAGCACTTGTATTCCAAACCTCTCTTAGGAATTCAGCAGTGTCCTTACCATGCAGGCACCAGCTAGGAGCAATCCATTCCTGCTCAGCTCTACACCCAGGCTGCATGCAAGCAATTGTAAACCCAGGGTGTGGACTAGTTGAATATGACTAAGAAAATGAAAGATGACTAAGAAAAACAATTTTGTGCACTGTGGAATATATCTCCAGCCTGAAACAGGTGAACAGCTCTGCAGTTCTCCTGCAAGGCCCCAAGAAGCGCACAGATCTCCTGATAACATTGAAGCACCCCTAGAGCCAGAGTCACTGCCTCCAGCTCATCTCCCAGTAGAGCTGAGAGCATGGCACCCATGTTCAGAAAGACCTCCTCTGTCTGGTGGTCTTCCAAGAGTCTGTATGCATGGAAAAACCTTCTCTGCCCACTGCTTTTCACTCATGTGCAGCAAACAGCTGTGCAAAGGAGCAACCAGGGCTGTCACCTCCCACTGCAGCCCTCTGCCCCATGTCCTGTCCATTTGTGACTCCATGCCAAAGCACACCAGGGTCGCTGTGTCCATGAAAGCTGTTGGTAAGTATATGCAAACTTGTCTGAGTAAATTTCACTCCTATTACATATCTGATTTCTAACCCTCTGCAACTACAGTTCCAGTCATTCTCTGGCTTCTTCTGTCTCTTCTTTTGTGGCTTTTCTTTAATTTTCCCCTAATAATTCACATAATTCTGGTTGCTATGCAGTGTTTCCAGGCTCAGCCATCTGTAACAATCCCCCACCATGGGTGTGGGCATCTTGGCTGCAGCATGGATGCTTTGCTGATTAGTTTGCCTTTTTTGCATAGTTATTTTGGATGCTTGGAAATAAGCTGAAAATAAAACTGTTACTAATACCTTCCTCCTCCTAGTGCCAACTAACTTCAGCAAATTAATCTTTTTCAACATCATCCTTTGTGCGGTCTAGACCAAGGTGCAGACAGTAATGTAAACTGTATGGCTTAATTTGCTCTCCACTTTTGTTCTCATCAGTGCCATGTAGACAAGGAAGGTGGGTAGAGGGAAGCAAGGAAGCAGCACAGTACAACTGCAAGTCAGACAGGGTACATTTGGACATCTACGTGTGTCCTGTGGTGGGTGGTGATGAGGGGAATCCCAGAGGCTGCTTCCTCTTCCAGAAGCTGGAGGAAGGGAAGGATCCACATCCTGAACACATGTCCCAGTTCCTTAGAAGAAAGGATCCAGAGCAGCCCTGCCAAGAGGGACTTGGGGGTACTGATGGATTAAAAGCTGGACATGAGCCAGCAATGTGCACTGGCAGCCCAGAAGGCCAACCATACCCTGGGCTGCATCAAGAGAAGCGTGGCCAGCAGGTCAAGGGAGGTGATTCTGCCCCTCTACTCCGCTCTGGTGAGACCTCACCTGGAGTACAACATCCAGCTCTGGACCCCTCAGCACAAGGACATGGAACTGTTGGAGTGGGTCCAGAGGAGCGCTACAAAAATGATCCAATGGCTGGAGCCCCTCTCTTATGAGGACAGGCTGGGAGAGTTGGGCTTGCTCAGCCTGGAGAAGAGAAGGCTGCAGGGAGACCTAAAGAGAGCCTACAGGAAAGACAGGAAAATCTTTTTAGTAGGGCCAGCTGTGACAGGACAAGGGGTAATGGTTTTCTGATCTGTAAACAGTAAGTTTCCAAAAAAATAATTGCCCAGCCTTTTGATTGCTTTGTCCTCCCCTCCTCTGTGCCAACAGCCAGGCTAGTCAGGTTGCATTGAAATGTGGATTTAAGCACATCAATTTCTGCCATTAGCATGAGTATGTTCATCATCAATTCCACCAATGTTTTAGAACAATGTTTTGGTATCACAAGCAATGTGACCAATGTCTGCTGGTGACAAAACAAGGGAAGGCAGAGTAGCAACAGAGAAAATGTAGGTACAAATCAAGAGATGCTATGGCTTGCATTTAGTTGTATGGAACTTTAAACATTAAAATACTAATTGGAGTGCACAGGGTGTTAGGGAAACCTCTCCAGTACAACAGGCTCTGCATGGTAGCTAGCAGGCAATGGCTACAGGGCTCCAGATGGGATGCAGCCAGGGATACCCAGCAGAGCATCAGAAAAGGAGCAGCTCTTGGTGACACTAACAATTCATTGCCTGAACAGGCAGCTGTATGACCAAGGAGTCTCATACAGCACATTGCCTCAGGATTACAATACTGAAAAGGAAGCATGACTGATAATAAAAAGTTAAATCAACACTAATCCCTATACATAGACAGCTTAAATCAAAGAATTTGTAGTGATTACAGGTGTTCTAATGAACAAAAGATTAGCACCCACATGAAGAACAAAGAGAGTGGAAAGCATACTGCAAAGCAAAGAGAAAAGCTAGCTATCTTGTTTTATGGCTGCAGATTAATAATAAACCCTGGATGAGTCTACAGAATGAAGAAGCAAATACAGGTTTTATCAGCATTAACATAAAAAGTGCACTAAATTCTCTCCCCAAACCTTGATAATTCACCCATCATCCCTGTGCCTGTTATATGCCTGCTCAAAACCTAGTAGTCTTTCATTATTAGTCATTTAATTGCACATATCCTTCCCCCCTCCCAGAAAAAAATCCTTCCTTTGCCCTCCTCACCCATGAGGATAAGGGTGAGGATAAACAATTAAAGTGCAGTTGTGAAATGAGCAAAAGAAGAAAAACCTTACTGTTTCTAGCTGGTTTACAGCCATCCTACTGATCAGCATCACTCATACGCAGCCCATAATCATGGTAAACCCCCAGGGTCCTCATCAGTAGACAACCTGAGGGTAGAGGCCAACAGCTTCAACTACAGGGAGAAGAGCAGGAACTGAGTAGCCCCTCTCTTCTCTAGCAATAGGAAATACTTGCTGCTCTGAAAGGGACAAGAAACTAGGAGCCAAGGGCACCCCAGGACCAGCAAGGCAGAAGTCTCACCAGTCAGTACTCATACCACAATACCTGAGTTAGCAGGCTGAAGGATAGCAGCCAACATCAACCAAGAACCCAGACCATCAAGCAAGCTCATTGCAATAATGCAGAGCAATACCAAGCAGAATGAGACATAACCCAAGGCTGAATGCCCAGGGTTGAGTTTAAATAGAGCCCCTGTGCCAATGGGCAGGGGGGTGTGAGCAGAAGCCCCAGGTGAGGTTGCTCAGGGCCATTAAGGCCCACTAAGGCCCTTACATCTGCAGCCCAACACAGGGATGGTATTATCACGCAGGGGAAAACCCCCTTGTATGGAGTGTTATCAAAGTTAACTCACCAGGATAAAGTTTACTGTAGCATTCGAAAGGAGGTCTTAGCAGAGGAGTGGTGGTGAAAACCTACTCATGTGTCGTGGTTTAACCCAGCTGGCAACTAAGCACCACGCAGCCGCTTGCTCACTCCCCCCTCCC
>BOSO01018619.1:0-32915 GCA_018403395.1 Gorsachius goisagi
CTCTCACACATTCTCACTTCTCTCTCTCCAGCTACTGTCCTGCAGCAGCTTTTTTTTCCCCTTCTTAAGTACGTTATCCCAGAGGTGCTACCCACCGTCACTGATGGGCTTGGCTTGGCCTTGGCCAGAGGCAAACACAGGGGAAGCTTCTGGCAGCTTCTCACAGAAGCCACCCCTGTAGCCCCACTGCTAACAAAACTTTGCCACACAAACCCAATCTACCCATCATCAATTGTGAACATACCTAGAGTTAGAGAGAAACCGATTGTCCCAAAATCTGAATTCAGAGCTCAGTTTGTTGTAACTGTATATTCAGAGACGATGTTCCTTTTTCACATAACCTCTTTCTTACTGTCATGACACTGGTTAATAAGGATAATTCTAGGATAGATATTCTAGATTCAGAATTATTATTCTAGAGTAAAAATATTCTTAGAGTAACTTCAATTAAATTCAAGGATTGCATTTAAGTGTGTACAAAACCTGAATTTTAGGCAAGTATTTGATCAAGCTTCAGGAAGAAATTCTCAAACCATTTGCATGATCAGCTGGAAATTTCAAAGTTATTGTACCTTAATAACCACAATATGGGTAATATTGCACTTATAAAGGAAAAAATATGGATTTCTAAGAAATCCTAAAAATTCTTAGACTACAATAATCTGTTGCTCTCTGACTTTTAAATTCCATTTGTTCAGTATCATTTTATATTAAATAGGTTATATACAGGCTACATCATAATAATGTCATCACTTTCTTATTTTAACAAGCGGTAAAAACTCTGTATACTTGGGGGACATATGCAGAACATAACATTTTAATCACTTTTACTCTACAGATTTAATGGGTATAATCAAAAGATCTTAGTTAAAAAAAACCTCAAATCCCAAAGCAATGTCTTGATTGAAGTAATTTTAACCTATAATGTAATAAAATCAGATTTAATAGTTTATGTAAAAAGAATTAGGCAGTGCAGAATATCACTTAATGTACAGTATATTTTAGGACTTTCCACTTAGAAACATATTATGCTTCTCTTTCTTACTGCAACCCTCATAAAGCTCCTTTAAAGTAGAACTCATTAATATTTATACAAACATTTCCAGATTTTCATATGGAAACTTCTACAGAGGTGGAAAATAACATAATTGTTTCTCTGATCTGAGAGGTGACAGACTTTAGTAACACCATAGAAACCATACTTGAAACTCCGTACCTCAAGACTGTCCAACACCATAGGGCTGGACTCTACCTATACATGCTGTGTTCACAAACAGAACACAGGTAGGCAACCGGGATACACGCACAGAGCTTGGGGACTCAAAAAAAAAAACCCACTGGGACCCCTAGGTGTCTATAGGAGAAGCCTGAGGGAGGGTAGGATTGCAGTTTAGAGAGTCACAAAAGCAATAAATAAATAAACTGCTATTCAGCAAGTCCTGCAATACAAGAAATAGGTGGCCACTTGATGAAACCAGTGGGAGGTGGCCCAAAACAGATAAAAGTGCTTCTTTGGACATCAAGCAGGGAACTCGCAGACCTTGCTGCCACAGGAGGCTGTGGAGCCAGACAATATTGGCAGGTTTAAAGACAGGTTAGACAGTTTCAGGCACCATGCGTGGTAGGTTCTAAATGGACTGGGCAAGGAGGCACCCTCTAATGTGTCTAATAGAGCTGTAGATCCTGGAAAAGTACAAGGACAAAGGACTGGAGAACATGCACAAGCTCTCCCTAACCCCCATCTCCCATTGTCACCATTGGAGATGGAGTATGAGGACTGACAGACAGCCACTCTGAGCTAGGAGGGTATTTCTTATATTCTCCTGTCATCACCTGGGACCTCTGCCAAATTGCAAGTAATTCTTCTCTTCAAAAGTATGCCTTTCTGACCACTATGGCACTTGATATAGAAATGTCATTCACCTTCCTATCACAGGAAAAAAGAAAAAAATCAGCAGTTTTGATGATGATTTCCTATAACAGCCTTAATATTTACTAGATGTCTGCTTGCTTGCTTACCTCACCCTAGAGGTCAGAGTTGTTTCTGACTGGAAAAGATATTTACATCAGCAGAGAGGTTTGAGGTTAGAAATAGGGAGTGCCAGTGTAAAAAAGGAGGAAAAAAATCTTAAATCATCCTACAAGAGAAACAAATATCTCCTCACAAGGAAGGTGGCATGCATGGTGATGTTCTCTTGACCTTGTAACAATTAATTTTGCACACACTGACCAATGCAGAACTGTACAAGCAATGTGAAAACATCTTGCTTTCTGGCCCATGCCAAGTCGGTGATCTGAGGACACATTTCAGGGTTACTGAAATCCAAATCTCTTCCACTGGCTTTGCATTAGGTAGCTAATTCTGCAGTCAGTTATACCATGCAACCTTGTTAAACTGCACTGAGGGAGTGACTGAGGTTACATCCTACATGAAGAGCAACCACAAAAATGATACTTAAAAGACACGCTGAATCCGTATTTGCAAGTAAAATTACTTTTGCCATAGCACAGTAACAATCTTTCTTGCAATCTAATCAACGAAAGATGAATGCCGTGTCAAATTCCCTTCGTATTTATACCCTCATTTCCCTCAAAGGCAAATGTTTGGCATGAAGGGACAAGCGTGACTTCACTGATTATAAAAAAATGTTGACTAGTGACTACTTTGTCTTTACACCATAAATAAAATATAAATATAAGAGATCTGAGTCAAGCTTACTAAATGCTTAGCATTTCTGGCATTCACAATATTAAGGTGTGGGATTTTTTTTTGTTTCAAGTTAAGCACATGAAGTATATGTTCTAGTACAGCATGTAATTGCAGTAAACACAGTGTATGCAACGAAATATTTGGACACGGGTTTCACCACTCCAGTTCTGACAACCTGTCTTTTGTATTGTTATGTGGAGGGCTTAAAAACTTGATTTAGAAGTGTTTTTTTCTACAATCAGGTAAAACTAGAAACATTCCTACATTGTAATGTTTCTACACTTCATACTCTTCCAATTAAAGCAAGCAGTACTAAAGGGCAAATGTTACAACTAAAGTAAGAAATACTGAATGGCAAACTTCACAATTAGATTATCAATTCAAATAAGAAGAAAAAATACACAACCAAAATTTCTCACACTTTTCCAATAATGCAAAAATATTTACAATCACTTCATTATTTCCTGGTTTAAAAATAAAACACTTTCAAAGTTGTGTGTATAAGCTGACAAAAACTTATGTGTATAATTTACAAAGAAGCTAAAGCAGCCAAACATGCTGTTTTGAAAGTGTTCAGATTCCATAAAAATTTCTAAAATTTGGCAAAATGAACTGATTCTGCTGTACGACACAGCTCAGCAGAGATAAACATCATGAATGTCCTGTTAATCTCTCTCCTTTCCTACAGGTGAAGTACTCAGAGATTATTCACATCACAGGAGAACAAGAATTCTGTGATAGCGGAGAAGTAGCCAGCAAGGAGGCAGGTAGATGTGCTCCTAATACTAATAGTGGCTGTGCCTGTACCACAGCACTGATGCACTCTCTGTCCTTGCTCCTGAACACACTTTGCACCTCTTAAATATATGTGGGACACAGCATAAATGCACATCTTATATAAGCTGGTTTCCTTTGGGAGGGAATCCAGCCACATGGACAAAGGAGCAGTCGTTGCATAGGTCTCCCAAGCTATGCAACTGGTGAACTATCTGTACGGGATGCCAGGTGGTAGGCACCCACAATATAAAACAGAGGTTGTCTTCAGCATGTATAGAAACTGAAACACATCAAACTCAGGGCTCAGAGCAAACAAAACCCCTTGTCATGTTGCAGCATGTTCCCCGAGTGACAGAGAATGGACTGTGGGGATCCGTCAGCTCTGGCTGAATTACTGGAAGCTGCAAGTAACTTCTCAGACTAGGACTGAGCCAGAGAACTGTATATTCATTCAAGTGGTCCCGAGTCATAAACTGAAAGAGATAAGCACGGCAAACAGGGCTCAAAATGTAACAGGTAATCATTACAGGTGAGACATTTAGGAAGGCTTCTTGAATCCAGCATTACCTGCAGAAAAGGACAAATAATGACCAGCAATCTTGCAGGTAATCCAGCTGAATGAAGGGCAGTAGAATTCAAGTGAAAAACAATTAACCAGGTACAAAATAATTACTTCTGTATTTAACTTACTTACCAATTGCCAACATCAATAGGAAAATTAAAGAAAGAGAAAAAAAATCTACCTTCCCCTAAAATGATGCGCAAAAACTATAATCCAAGGACTCATAAATGATCTTTTATTGCTCAAAGAGGTACCTGTAGTAGCTTAAATTCATAATTTCATTATGCTCAGAACTCCAAAAGACCAATAACACTTCAGTGTATTATTAACATTTACACATCCACCTCTGACTTCTGAAATTTCTGTACAATTAGAATTATCACTGCTAGAATGCAGCATCCTGAGAAAGACACTTTCACTGTCCCTTCATTTAATACTTGACACCTCTCTGTCACTGGGACACTGAGTGAGTCTACTTGAATAAGTGCACAATAGGTTCTCTTTTTTGGTACATGTTTGCTTTGCATCTACGCTACTCCAATGTTCCCCTCTTCATATTGCATCAGTTGTTTACATAACTATACCTTCTCTGACCAGAGATATACCTTTTCTAGTAAGAAATTTTCTCTCTTCCCTTGATTTCATTGGTCTTTAGAGGCCTGTCTGTCCTTCCAAATATAAAAGAGCACAGGCTTTATCATATAATGGAAAATATCCTCCTAGAAGCTATGCTAAGGTATATGGAGGACAGGAAGGTGATTCAAGACAGGGAGCATGGCTTCATCAAGGGCAAGTCCTGCCTGACCAACCTAGTGACTTTCTATGATGGAGTGACTGCATTAGTGGACAAGGGAAAAGCAACCAATGTCATCTATCTGAACTTCTATAAAGCCTTCAATACAGTCCCCAATATGTCCTTCTCTCTAAATTGGGGAGATATGGATTTGATGGGTGGAATGTTCAGTGGATAAGAAATTGGTTGGATGGTTGCATCCAGAGGGTAATGGTCAATGGCTCGATGTCCAAATGGAGACCAGTGACAAGTGGTGTCCCTCAGGGGTCTGTACTGGGACCAGTCCTGCTTAATATTTTCCATCCATGACTTAGACAGCGAGATTGAGTGCAGCCTCAGCAAGTTTGCAGATGACACCAAGTTGAGTGGTGTGGTTGATATGCCAGAAGGATGGGATGTCATCCAAAGAGACCTGGACAAGCTGGAGAGGTGGGCCTGTGTGAACCTCATGAGGCTCCAAAAGGTCAAGTGCAAGGTTCTGCACCTGGGTCGGGGTAACCCCCGGTACCAATACAGGCTGGGGGAAGAATGGATCAAGAGCAGCCCTGCCAAGAGGGACTTGGGGGTACTGATGGACGAAAAGCTGGACATGAGCCAGCAATGTGCGCTGGCAGCCCAGAAGGCTAACTGTACCCTGGGCTGCATGAGGAGAAGCGTGGCCAGCAGGTCGAGGGAGGTGATTCTGCCCCTTTACTCAGCTCTGGTGAGACCTCACCTGGAGCACTGCATCCGGTTCTGGATCCCTCAAGCACAAGGACATGGAACTGTTGGAGTGGGTCCAGAGGAGGGCACAAAATGATCCGAGGGCTAGAGCACCTCTCCTGTGAAGAAAGGCTTGGAGATTTGGGGTTGTTGGGGACTGGAGAAGACTGCAAGGAGACCTTATTGCAGCCTTTCAATACCTAAAGGGGGTTTATAAGAAAGGTGGGGAAAATCTTTCTAGCAAGGCCTGCTGTGACAGGACAAGGGGTAATGGTTTTAAACTAAACCAGGGTAGGTTTAGACTGGATATAAGGAAGACATTTTTTACAATGAGAGTGATGAAACACTGGAACGAGTTGCCCAGAGAGGTAGTGGAGGCCCCATCCCTAGAAACATTCAAGGCCAGGTTGGATGGGGCTCTGAGCAACCTGATCGAGTTAACGGTGTCCCTGCTCACTGCAGGGGGGTTGGACGAGATGACCTCTAGGGGTCCCTTCCAACCCAAAACATTATATGATTTTACTCTTTGCTACTTAATAGATTTATTTTTTCATGTTAAAAGGCAAGCTCAGACAGATTATAACAGAATATTGGTAAAGCAAGTTTGTTTGTTTGTTTGGGGTTTTTTTTAAGAAAAAACACTTTTAAGTTTAATTACTTGGAGGGGAACATTTTAGTCATCTAAACCAAATTCAAAGCAAATTGAAAATAGCAGACTACCTCCATATGCATATAATGGGAATACTTAGCAGAGAGAGTAAGTTTTATCACAGCAACATGTATAGAAGATCTTAGATTCCTCATCATTTTACCTCAATGCCAGTAGCACTATCAATATACTGAATAACCATTTCACAAACTCTCCAAAAATAGCTTCATTGGAAAATGCTGTCTGATATCATCCCATTTATCTTTGACATCAAAATGGCAAAACGAACTACTGCTTCTGGTAAAAGTTTGATTTTAAAACAAAGTCATGTGAGCTGTGAAATGGTTGCACAAATATTTTAGAAACAGAAATTTTTTCAAGAATTCAAACAACCTCACCCCCTCAGGTTGTGCCAAGCCTGGTAGTTTTTAATGTTATTTGCTAATGCTTAAATTTAATTTCAGTCATAATACAATTGTTAGAGGCTAAAATTATATATGCATATGGCAGTACTCCTTAACTGTGAAAATAAGAGAGACCAAAGAAGATGATAAATGCTATATTATTGGGAAAAAGTAGAAAAAAACTGACAGACTTTTTCTTTAAAGCTCAAAGAATGTATCAGGGAATAAACAGTAAATTAATCAGTTGCTCTGTTTCAAAGAAAAACTAATCGCATACGCAAATCAAATTTGACAAAGTAGCTTAGCCTTAATGAAAGGAGGAATTTGACAATATTGACACATTTTACAGCAACATTTTCAAAATAGGGCAATATCCAAATGTTTCATTTTTGACATTTTCTGTATAAAACATTTCAACTTTTCAAAAGATACAGCAGCAGGTTGAATTCCTCCCATGAGGTTTTTAGAAGTCAGAATCATACAGGAAGGAAAAAATATTATCCAATCCCTCATCCTATATTAAAGTCAAACCCAATGAACACTTATAGAGAGAAGGGAACATGAGGAGAATATAACCCTCAGGACATAGTTCTTACATTACTCCCAAAAATATCAATTCAGAGCCCTGTGACCTTTTATGGAAGCCAATTCCCACTCTTACAGCATACTTCTTACTGAAACTATCACTTTTGTGATGAAAATCTTCTGGTCTTAGGAAAGAAGTGTAGAAATCTCAAATTATAGGTTATAGGTAGAGAGGAAGGGAAGAAAGAAAGCATATTTTTCTTACTGTTTTGACAACATATATGACTAAGAGCAAAAAAATAAATTTGGATTTTGGTTCACCTCCTGAACCAAAACCTAGATCTTGAAAATTGTTTCCCTTTATTTCTCAAAGAAGTTTGCATCCATTTTGATTCAGGAAAAACTAAGCACCAGACACACTATACATATTTGGGAAACAAAAAATCAGCACACTGTAACAAAGCTGAAAACTTTCATTTTCAAGAACTTGTACTAAAAGTCAAAGGAACCAAGAGTTTGGATTAACAAAACTGCCAGAGGCAGCAGCAGCAGTGGTAATAGCTTTCTTTTTACCCTGTACAGCCTGCTGTTTCACTCGGCATGGACAAGCTAAATACCACCAACAGTAAAACATTGCCAACAGATATTGAGAGCAACACATCCTATGACACCTGTGTCGATCGTACCCAAAAAACCCCACACAGCATGTACCACGTGATTAAAATTATGCAGTATCGCTCTGAAGACATAGAACATCTGCTTGAAATTAAGCTTTATCAAGGAAAGAAAATATAGGACAAAACTACCCATGCATCAGATTCCTTACCAACAGGAATATAATCATTTTCAGCCACCAACACTCCCCTAGTGGAAAAGCATACAACAAAATACAAGTTACTGCTAATCACCTGCTAAGTTGATGCTGTAACTGTTGTGTGAGAAAATGGATGTGGAGATGTGTGCAAGCCTCATGGAAAACACAGCTTACAATATTTTTTCAAATATGTTCTGTTTGGAACCAGACCATGTTATTAAAATCTCACTAAAGAGAAGTCACTTTTGATTTAAGTGACAGAATGTAATCTGATGCAAATGAGAGAGAGAGGAGATCTCATACTGAAGCAAAACACCCCTTAGGAAGAATAAAATGAATGGGAAAAAGATCATGTTTAGGATTATGCATTCACATCACAACACAGTAAGGGGCAAAGTGTACAAAATGCAGTATGAGTGGAAGAAATGTTTCAGTACTTGGCCTATTAAGCATTCCTATTTACCTTCAGAAAAGCCGAGCAGTTGTGACAAAACACAGACATGTTAATGTTTTTATACATTCCAGTTAAACACTGACTCCTCTAATTTACAAATAGCTATTGGTACAGAAGACAAATGCCACATTTAGGATTTAGAAAGCCTAAATTAATTTTCTTCTTAAAAACACAGATCTCCTATTATCTTCCTGTCATCAAAAGCAATCAAGTCAAAGCCTCCTTAAGTTAAGGGACTACTACTACTACTACTTGGGTGACATGCTGTAACTGGCATGCTCCACTTTGCACGTTTGTGCAGTAATGTCTTTTTGATGAGCAGAGATTTCTTAAGACAGATGGCAATACAGCAATACAGGTACTTTTGATCCTGAGAACACATGCGAAACCAACTTCAATTAGCCTGCACACAACAGATGGGTCAAGACAGACATTAATAACTCTCACAAACCACTGCACAAGAGCAGAAATAAAAAACTGAGAAAAAGAGTCTAAGAGGATGTCCACTGAAAGACTATTTTGTCATCTACCACTTAGGCCCAAAATCCTACCAATCCTCACTCCAAGTCCCACTGACAACCAACAAAAAAAGGGGAGAACAGACTGTAGGTGATGTGAAACAAAGGACAGAATTATCTGAAGACTTAGTTGCTTGAGAGAATCATTGGTATGGTAGAAGTTGCATTGATGACATGGAGAGAAACATCACCTTTGCAAATAAAATGCCAAAAATTCTAAAGGGATTCTGATGCATTAAAAAAAAAAATTTAAAAAAAGGAAGTCAAATCATCACCTCAGCCCACATAAAATATTTGAGCTCACAAAATAAAAATAACAAAGGCCTAAAAATCAGTATTATGTTGGTTAAGACCCAGATCTCCCAGAAATCAGATGGAAAGATGGTATGGATAAGGAGGCTGCTCCTGTTGTTAAGCACAAGTTGCAAAAAGCATGCCCAGACTAGACAAAACCCAAAAAAATGCAACTCTAAAGTTGAATGACTCCATATATTCTGGCATTGGTGGAATAGTGCAGCAGGTGGCAATAATAACAGATGTTTCACTGTATGGCCTTGAGAGGTTTCTTTTGCAGCTTCAACCAAAGGTACAACCAGTTGCTTACCCTTCTTGATGCCTAAAAAAACCCAGAGCAGTGATACATGACTAGCAAAGAAGGGCAAAAAGAGCCCACAGCTTAATTAACAGTTCTAACAGACAGCAATGCTGTAAACCAATTTTGCATTGCCTCCTCTATTAAGAACACTAAAGCATATATTATTGCCAGGCAACAACCAGCACAGAAAATAGTGTGAGCTTATCAATACAGGAAAGCTAGAACACATGGTGAATACTTGGAATACTTAGAAAAATTAACAACTATTATTTGTGAAAATAAAACTCTTCTCCTGAAACAACAACATAGGTAAACACATCATGCTAGAATTAAACACAAGTCTAGTAATAGTTTTTGGTTGTTGTCAGAGCCTTTAATAATTTTCCAGAAATTTCCATCTCAAGGCAACATCACCAGCTTTTCTCAAAATAAAAGAAAATAGAAAAAAAATTTCAAAGCAATTCTACAAACACCAGCAGAATTCAAAAATTGTTGCTAATACACTCACCAACTCTGCAGTATATTGCATTTCCTTACAACTTTTTTCTTCTTTCTTTGAAAAGAATCTTCTATGTCCATACCAATAACATCACTACAATGAGCTATTAATAAAAAGTGGTTCAGATGTTTGTTCACATGTATCTATATTCATACAAATATACATGCTTTTGAACACCAGTGTTGTGTAGTGTGAACTGTGTATGACTTTGTAATAAGAATGTACGTAAAAGTGGGTAGGCACAAGGCTGCAGCAGGACCCTCCCCATGAGCGTTAAGACTGCAATGGCTTTGAAAGTATTGGAATAGGATGATATCAGAATTGCTACTTAATGAAACTGCCCGTAACTGATAGCATTGGTGGAGCTTCCTTTAGAGAGTATGTAAGTCTACAGCAGAATCAGCCCATTGCAGTCCTATCACCTCTTGGAATCAAGTAAGCAGAATTGTCATTCTAATACTCTATTCTGTACTGCCACATATGTAATGGTTGCTGTATTAAGGGAACTGCTTTTCACTATTTGCTCTAAGGTTCTGTTGACTCTATTTCTTTGGTCTAGCTATCCCCCACTGAGGACATGCTGTTAAATCTCAACACAACAATTTCTCCACATGAAATCATCATGACCAAAAAAGTCTTCTCAAGTCCACATTATGATTCAAACTATTTAAATTTGCAGTCTTCAAACACAAAAACTCGTAAGTAAAAAAACCAGTAAGTCATACAGAAATCTAAAAATAAGAAACAACATTTCAGAAAACAAAATCTCAGGGACAATGGAAATTAATTCTTTATCACTAAGCTGTCTAAATATCTTGCTCAGCCAAGCCAGTGGAGAGCAGACCTATTGGAAAATCCAACAGTTTTCTCTCAAATTATTTCCATGAAACTTGTTCTGTCTTATTACAATATACGAAAAAAGCTGGTTCTTCTAAGAAAAGACAGACATTGCAGTGACTACTTTTTAAAAAAAGGAGAAAGGAGAAGTAACCATGAAAGAGACTGAGAAAAATTAATACGGCTGCATTAAACAAATATTCAGAGTTTTATAACCCCTATGTAGGGGTTTTAAAGGATCCAATAGAAAAAGCATCAGAGCAAACTGAAGATATTTGCAAGTACAAGGAATATTTAAATTATGCAAAACCTCCTTAAACTCACTGGACAAAAAGAGACAAGTTTAAATGAAAGTACACAGATTTTACCTCATTATTTCAGAAAAGTAAAGATTTTGCTAGCTACAAAAGGAGAAGTGTGAATTTTGCTTCAACTATTTTGTGAATTTCTAATATAAAAAGACCAAAATTGGTTATTCTAAACCAAGATGAAATGGGTTTGCCATTCAACCTGTTCCATGCTTTATTTTGTGATAGAGTACTTGAGATTCATTTGACAAATCTGGAATGAGGTTGTGACTTTAAAAAGATACTGGAAGATCAAGATTAACATACAAAGTAAGCATTTTTCAGAAGTGTATGTTAGTTCATATTTCTAACTTCATATTGAAGTTACATCTGAACAAGTAAAAGTTGTTCAGTAATATTACTATTTACATTTCTGCAGAACTATGCCTCTTTCCTGTGTATTGCATATTTTTTTAATTCAAAGTGGTTTGTTTTCACCAGAGTTTCTTTTTTTCTTACAGTGGAAACGCTAACCAGAAATGACAATTCACAGAAATCGTCTGATGAAAAGACTTGAGAACTTGCTTTCTGAGGCCAAATCCATTTCTGCACAAGTTCCAACAAAAACTGCCAGGATATGCAAATTTCTTCTGTTAAGTAAGAGAACACTTGTCCTGGTTTTGACTGGGGTAGAATTAATTGTCTTCCTAGTAGCTGGCATAGTGCTGTGGTTTGGATTTAGTATGGGAAGAATGTTGATAACACCCTGGTGTTTTAGTTGTTGCTGAGCAGTGCTTACACCATTCAAGGACTTTTCAGCTTCCCCTGCTCTGTCAGGTGCACAAGAAGTTGGATAGGGACACAGCCAGGACAGCTGACCCCAACTGGCCACAGGGCTATTCCAGACCATATGACATCATGCTCAGTATATAAGCTGGGGGGAGTTGGCCTGGAGGCAGCAATCACTGCTCAGGGAACTTGCTGGGCACATGTCAGTGGGTGGTGAGCAATTGCATTGTGCATCACTTATTTTGTATATCCTTTTAAAGTTATTATTATTATTAAATAATGTAATAACAATTTTCTCTTCCTTTTCTGTCCCATTAAACTGTCTTTATCTCAACCTATGAATTTCACTTTTTTTCCTCGATTGTCTCCCCCATGCACTGGGGGGCAAGGAGTGAGTGAGCGGCTGTGTGATGTTTAGCTGCCTGCCTGATTAAACCACAACACAAAACAAGAAGCATTTAATGTTAGCGCACAAAATTGTAAAACTAAAACACTGGGAACCCACTTCAGCTGCTTAAAATTTAAAATGAATAAATGTACAATAAAGACAAGTCAAGAATATGAATTACATGTGCATATAGGAAAGTTATATTATGCATTTAAAAAACAAGGGCATTTGAAATAATATCCATTTATTTATGTGTTCCTTAGCATTCATTAATGACAGTGTCTTCAGACTCTTTGTTGACGAAGTCTCCCAGATATCTCAGGAGATGTACCAAAATAACACAGCAGTAAGTTTTAAGGGGTAATTTATCTTTTTGCTTTCTTAAAAGCTTTATATATATATATATGTTTATATACATATCTCACAAGACTGAACATAAAGGAATGAAGAAAGGAAGGGACATGGTACAGCATGTTTACTAAACTAGAAAAAAATTGCTACTTTAATCCTGAGAGTGTTGCCAAACACCCAGTGTCGAACAGGGAGGAATATATTCTGACTATTTTAAAAATTGAGCCTGATCCTGAAAAGAATTCTTAATTAAGCAATAACAAACCTTAACCAACTCATGTCTCTACAACTTCCTCAACTGACCTCACTACTCACTTTTCTAATTCTTTGTTCTTACTCTACCTAAGCAGCTACTTAGAGAAAAAATAATGGTGTTTCTCCCATCCATTCCTATCCCTCTGTGTGCCTGGAAGGGCAGGAGCTTCGGCCTGGAAACCTGCCTGCAGGCTCCAATTCAGAAACTACTTATAATTCTTCAAAGACAGCTGGAGAGCTCTTTTTCTGAACTGTTCAAGCAAGAAACCTCAAAACTAGCAAGAAGGTTTGTCCTTAAAACTACACAGGGGAACAAGAGAGGACCAAGGGCTGTGGGGAGAGAGGTGACAGGGGAGAATGGAGGGTGGGAAGGAAAGCCGTGTAACTGACTGCTTGGGCCAGGGAAAGTCAAACTGCCAGTGACCTGACAGCCAGGATGGTTGTGTAGCTGCTCTGGCCAGGGCTGTCTCCTTATGCAAAAGGACCTGGCACCACACAATGGTTTCAGACAGGAGTGACTAGTGTCCTTTTAGGCGACCATCTTCCACCCTCAGCTGGAGCAGTCTGATGGTGCAGCAGTCCCCAATGAGTGGGTTTTGTTACATGCAGGCTGTGCACACTGTCACAGCACTGTGCAAAAAGCAGAGGCACCCAGTTCTTCCAGTAGTTGTAAAGGGATCATCACAGTAATAAGACAGAACTTGTGACCTTCCAAGAAAAGCATCAGTTCTCTTCCCTCCTCTACATCTATGTCTTCCTGAACAATCAGCTCAGACAAGGCCTTCACACAAACATTTGATTGATCCCATCTCTCATTTCCAAATTTTCTTTCCCTATCTCAGTTACAAAACAAACAGCTTCCATGGTAAGTTCAATTATCTAACAGCAAGATCTTGGGGCCCTTCTACAATATCTATACATGTATGATCCACAGCAACTGTCAAATACATGGAACCCATCCCTCCGAGCCTTAAATGTCTATTCACAAACGGTCTGGTCACTCCATGTGTACATATCCCAAGAGCCAGGTCCTTATCTTATGTTATGTGAAAATCTCCCCAAACCAAAATTGCTACTTCTGTCTTTTTTGGGCAAGTCCAGAGCATGTTCATATGTGATAAAATACCAGTGTTTTAGCTGCTGCTTAATAGTGTTTGCACAGCACCAAGGCCACCTCAGTTTCCCACTCTGCCACCTCCAGGGAGTAGGCTAGGGTTGGGCAAGAGGCTGTGAGGCAACACAGCCAGGACAGCTGATGCAAATTGACCAAAGAGATGTACCATACCATATAACATTATGCTCAGCTATAAAACTGGCATGGCCCAGTCTTTCCAAGGTAACAATTGCTCAGAGGCTGGCCAGACATTGGTCTGCCGGTGCGAGACAGTGAGTGACTGCCTTTGCATCGCTTGGTTTGTTAGTTTTTTGCCTTCATTTATTAAACTGTCTTTATCTCGACCGACACATTTTTGTTGCCTTTGCCCATCCTGCTGTGGGGGAGTAAGCAAGTGACTGGGTGGGGACTTAGCTGCTGGGCAGGGTCAATCCATCAGTTTTTCAAATTGAGACAATATATTTTTTTCCAGAGATCAAACCTGTAAGACCTCATGGAAATATCAGCCTAATGGACACTAATAATTCAGAAGTCAATGTTTGTTGGTGTACGTTTTTCTGTAACATCCTGGCACAAATTTAGGGTAAAAATGCAAATGTTTATTTTAGAAGACATCTGATCCTGATCTGCACAGCTGTCTATTATAAGGGACTGGAACTACTGCTGTGACAAAGTCAGCAAATAGACATCAAGCCCTGCAGTAAGTGGGGTATAACACCAGCTCTAATATTTGGATTTTCTCCTGCTTAAACACAGGTTCAATTTAACCAATTTCATGAAAGGACTTCTCAGCTTTTCACTGTCACTGAAAAGACTCAAGCTAGAGAAAGAAACCAGTTCAAAACTACCTCTCTGAGGCTCTGCGATTGATAAAATATTTTCCACATTTTCTGCAGTATGACATCTCCTCAATTCAAATGTGAATATTTGAGAAACATCTGCTATGTCATTCCTTAAAACGTCAAAAGCATACAGAGCATTAGGGTGATTATATCAATACTGTTTTCAAGTTAGCATACATTATTCATATAGACTTTACTTCAATAAAAGGATGACTAACACATGGAGTTCTTACCTTATTTATGTTTCCAAGAAAAGGTATCAAAACGGGATATCAGCATGTGTTCTGAAAAAGAGACAAATCCCATAATTGTTAGGTAAGTCACCATGACTTATTTTTAACTTCACTATCATTGCATTCTTAATGTAAAGCGTATCAGGTTTTTCATCAAAAACTGCATTCCTCTGGGTAGTGAAGAGTTCAGGAGCTTTTTGGATTTATAGGCATACACACACCAAACCTTACCTGAGTAATCTATTGTAGCAACATAGTGTTTTGTTTGTTTCTTTCAAAAAAAACCATAACAAACATAGAAGTAAAAATGTATTACAGGCAGCTTCTTACTTACATTATTTTCACAAATCTGTTATAAATGATGGGAAATATGTTTAAGAATAAGCTCACTTTTCTTCATCAAACACCAAGCTTTTAGTCTGCTGCAAAATGAGAATGTTTGATGGGAATATATGGTTTACTGAATGACAAACTTACAGCGTGAGGAAAGGAATTATTTGGCAGTTATAGGTATATTTACCCCGGGAAGTCAAATGCATCTTGCCAGACCATCCATCACGATTTCTACTCTTGTCCACAGTGCAGAGATTGGTTTTCCTATTGCTTCATTTCTACGTCAATAAAAACATCCCTTCCTGTAAAAGAACCTAAAAAATTCTGAGGATTGAAAGTCATACTTTAAATGCCATGTCATACTTTAAATGCCATAAATTATATTAGCCCCTTGTCATCTTTTGCAAAGTATGTGCTCCCATTCTGTAGTAAGAGCATTAATACTACTGAGCTATGTAAAAATTAAGTTTGTATTTTAAAGTGTTTGGTTGAAACAAAAATACATAATGAACCATACTCCATCCTTTATCAAGTAATATGGAATTATTTCTGGCACTGGAGATAAACAAACCAAGCAGTACTTGTTTAATTACCTGTGATCTTGTTTGGTGCGCATACTTCATCCTTTATTTACAAAAAATTCACACATCAAATTAATTCTGGTTCATGATACACTGCACAAGTTAAACATATAGAATATATACACATAGGTTGTTGTTTTGATGTTCTTCTATACATATATTTACTCGGACATGAATGAAATATAAAAATGTAATATAGCTTTAAACTAGCAAATAATTCTGCTTTAATTAGCCTTTCTGGTAACTCCTAGTAGTTTAATATCACATAAATATTGTTCCACAGGGTTGTTTTTGAAAACTGGCAAAGCCTGACTGATTAAATTTCCCATAAAGCCTCCCAGCATCATTTAAGTACAGAAAAATATGTTCAAGTCATTTAAAGTGGGAAAGGGCTAGCCCAAGTGTGCTATATCACCTGACCTCCAGTGACTTTAAAAACACTTGTTTCTTCTGCAACCATGTCATATGGTTTCTTCATGCATGTCAGTTATTTCCAACAGCTATACAGCTTTAAATAATAAAAATTTCACAAAAGAAAGATCACACAGGAAGGTCAAAATAACATCTGATCCTTAGCACCATTCATATGGGGTACTGATGGGGAATTTGTAAAGAGACAGCTAGTCTCTCAAGAATAAACACCTAATGGTTCCTACATGAATTTTTACAGCATCACAGAAGGGTTGAGGTTGGAAGGGACCTCTGGAGGTCATCTGCTCCAAACCCCTGCTCA
Source organism: Gorsachius goisagi (assembly GCA_018403395.1). Taxonomy (NCBI): domain Eukaryota; kingdom Metazoa; phylum Chordata; class Aves; order Pelecaniformes; family Ardeidae; genus Gorsachius; species Gorsachius goisagi. The sequence continues at coordinate 16,746 of BOSO01018619.1, forward strand.
AGCAACCTGTGCCAGTGCTTAATTATCCTCACAGTGAGAAAGTGTTTCCTGATGGAACCACCTGTGCTTGTTATCTTTGGTCCTGTCACTGGGCACCACTGAAAAGAGGCTGGCTCTGTTCTCCTTGCACCCTCCCCTCAGGTATTTATATACATTGACAAGATTTCCCCTAGCCTTCTCTTCTGTAGGATGAACGGCCCCAACCTTCTCAGCCTTTCCTCATATGTGAGATGTTCCAATCCCTTAATCGTCTTTGAGGCCCTCCACTGGACTCTCTCCAGTATGTCCATGTCTCTCGTGTATGGGGAAGCACTGCTGGCTCATGTTCCACTTGGTGTCCACCAGGGCCCCCAGGTCCTTTTCTGAAAAGCTGCTTTCCAGCTGGGCAGCCCCCAGCATGTACTGGTGCATGGGATCATTCCTCCTGAGGTGCAGGACTTTGCACTTCCCCTTGTTGAACTTCATGAGGTTCCTGTCAGCCTATTTCTCCAGCCTGTTTTCACCTCTCAAAAATTACCCTGACCTGGGGATTTCTTCTTTCTTACAATAAAAACGCCTGCCTAACAGAACTACAGGGGATGGAGGAGGACGGGGAGAGCGCATGGTCATGCATACAGCTAATGCATGTGCCAGCTTACCTTTGGAGAATCAGCTCTTCCAAATTTCATGCTAAATCTGTAAAGGTGTTTTCACATCTAATCTTCACAGATTTCAAGTAAGTTAAACACTTTAGATTCAGTGATCTGAGGCCCTCACCAGTTCTGACGTTTGTAGTTAAGTTAAAACATTATCTTCAATTTTCTTCTTAACTGCTAGAGTTATCTGCAGTCACTGTTGTATGCATATTGTAAATTTTATAATATTCCGATACCTTAGAGTTTTTCACAGATGTTGTCTCCTAACCACATATCTAAACCAATAGAATATTGAATAATGGGAATTAGAACAGGACCAAAAAAATGTGACTATTAGCATCATCAAAGAGCACTTGCTAAAGTAATCCTCAGAACACTATGGGAAGGGGAGAACAATATATTTGTGTATACACCTACAGAGGAGTAGAAAACTATTGAAAAGGACCTGGAGCTGCTTGGTTGACAGCTGGCTGAGTATGATCCAGCAGTGTGGCCAAGGCAGCCAACAGAATCCTGGCTTGTATCAGGAATAGTGTGGCCAACAGGAGTAGAGAAGAGATCATGCCCCTGTACTCTGCACTGGTGAGGCCGCACCTCGAATACTGTGTTCAGTTTTCGGCCCCTCACTACCAGAAGGACATTGAAGTGCTAGAGCATGTCCAGAGAAGGGCAACGAAGCTGGTGAAGGATCTGGAGCACAAGTCTTACGAGCAGTGGCTGAAGGAACTGGGATTGTTCAGCCTGGAGAAGAGGAGGCTGAGGGGAGACCTTTTGGCCCCCTACAACTGCCTGAAAGGAGGTTGTAGCGAGGTGGGTGTTGGTCTCTTCTCCCAGGTAACAAGTGATAGGACGAGGGGAAATGGCCTCAAGTTGTGCCAGGGAAGGTTTCAATCGGATATTAGGAAAAATTTCTTTTGGTGAACATTGGAACAGGTTACCCAAAAGAGGTGGTGGAGTCACCATCCCTGGAGGTGTTCAAAAAAAGTTTAGACATGACACTGCGGGACGTAGTTAAGTAGGCATGGTGGTATTGGGTTGAAGTTTGGACTTGATGATCTTTGAGGTCTTTTCCAACCTTAACCGTTCTATGATTCTATGAATACAAAATGCATTCTTATAAAGTACACTAACAAGCCACATTTAAGAACACTCCCTAATTTGTATCCATGGCCAAAGTGTTCAAGTATTTGAAACCTGAGTATTTATTTTAACCTGAATGTCTGGAGCAAAAATGCAAAAGTCAGGCCTAAATACTCATGATTATTCTAATATCTGGAAACATTTTTTTTTAAGATACAGTACTTACAGTTTTGTTTATTAAACTAAACTGTTACATAATGTCAAGCAACTATGAAAATGGTGAAATAAACATTTTGTTCCCTAATACTTAAAGACATTACCCATGTTAAAATGACTGTGGTATATCAATGATGTAATCAAACAGGATAACCAAAACTCCGTTTGTGGGAAAATAAACTGTGTCACTAACTAGTTTGTATTTGCTTTGATATATATTTTCTCAATTTCACTGTATATAGTGATCTACAGGGACTTCAGTTGTTATGGTGATGCTTTATGAACAAAAGGATTCAGAGAAAATCATGCATGTATGTTGCATCAGAGGTAACTCAAAGTTCATTTTTGCTGAAGAACAATCAGGAAACTTATATCTAACTCATTATCTCCACAATAAGTTGATACTTTACAACTTATGCACAAACTCCAACATCAGTCTCTCAAATGTCTTAGTTGTGTTCTTGGAGTTTTAAACTACACATTGTAGTAGATCTCTTCTTTCAAAGGTTAATAAGCATATAATGCATTAAGTAAGCTAGTATGCCAAATGCTGATCTCAAATACTATTTCATTCTTGGGGTAATTCAAGGATCTAGAATTCCAAGTGATTTACTAAGCTGTTCTCCAATTTCCTTCTCAAATCTAAAATAGTACCCATTTCCTGCAGTTCACTTGTCCACCTTGTTTACATATCCTTTATAAAGATCCTCCTTTTCGAATTTTAAATGTGGATGAATATATTTCTGAGTCTATATCCTAGATTCATCAGAGGCAGCTCTTTCATTATTGTTCTGAGTCCCATTTCACCTCAATCCATAACATTTGTTATTTCCATGGAACATTAAGAAAATATATTCTTTTGCAAGCAACTAAGGCCATGATTCCCAGTCACTTAGTTAAAAAGCACAACAACTTATAATTCCAGTGTTACTGTCTAAATTTGGATCAGGCACTAAAATAATCAACCATCCTGAAGTAGGAAATCAAATTCTGATCCTTTTACATCATTAAGATTCCCCCATACGACATTTACCTTAAGTCCTTGTTTTTTCCCTACATTACTTTAATTTTATTACAGGAAATCAGATGAGGTGTCAAACCCTGAGATGTTGATTAAAGAGAAGACAAATAAGGAGAACTGTAATATGATGTCAGTTATTTAAGGCTAGTACATTTGTCACACAAAGCCTGGCTCTCTTGAGCTACTTTACCGACAAATAACACCAACAAAGCAAGATGCTCAGGAAAATGCATCGCTCCCAAGCTTCTTTTGTATCATAAGTATTTTCATCCTTTTTAGTATTGCATTAAGTAGACCATGTCACACCAAGTAGAGAATAAGAGCAGTAATATATTAGCTGAGAAGACTGAGCACAGAAGGAAGAAAATTTTAACTGGGCAATCCTTGCTTCCAAATCTACTAAAGGTTTTCTCAGAAATTTACTATTGTTTCTGCATCCAGAAAAGTTATAGATTACAAATTAAAGCGATGGCCCAATTCTATCACTCTTCCTTTTGGCACAAAGCAGTTGTATTTCTATGCTATACAGAAAATACTGGTCTAAATTTACAGCATTTTTGCAACTCACTTGTAAAACACAGACCATGCTCTGAACTCCTCTTCTGAAAAGCAGTATCTCATCCTCGAGTGGGCTGAAGATTTTAGTTTTCATCTCCTCTGTTAATTAAGCACTAATGAAAGTAAGTAGTAAAAAGCCAGATTTTGAGAACTATTCAAGAGCAATCACACTTTGAACAGTTGATTAATGAAGCATTAATAATCGCTTTTAGTATAAAGCAGTAAGGAAAAAAAACCAAAACAACAGATACTGTTTTTTAAAATGTCAGAAGAACCAGATACAATCATATAGTTGCACATGCATACTGAAATCACCGGTTTCAAGCATTTGGAAACCGGGAAAAGGCTTGAAAAGTCATATAAAATATTAGGCTGCAAATAAATAAATATCAGACTGCAAATAAAGGTAAATCTGCAGTGACTCCTTACATGGTAGACTAACAAAGGCACTGGAGCGTTACATGTGGTACAACTATGAAGCATAAGATATGGAACTTGGGTAAGCACAGAGGCTGTACACAGAGAAAGTCATCATGTAGTCCTCCTGTCATGTTGTCCATTAAGGGATTAGCTACAAGTATTTATCTGCTGCTACAACAGTTTCTCATCTCAAGATTGTCATGTTTCTCTTCTTGATTTCGTGCCCTTTAAGTCTGATTAATGCTACCAACTTGCTTTTTCTGTACATTATCAACTTGCCTTGGAGGTTCACCAAGACACTTATCCATCTTAATCACAGGAATCAAGTATGAGTCCCTGCCATCTCCTGGCAGAGACACTGGCTCAGCCACAAGGATGAAGCAGTGATATATACCCTGGTCCAGGAATACATACAGCCACTCCAGCAGTAGCAGTGGCAAGTACGTCAGGCACTCAGGGAGAAGCACATAATCTGTGCAGTCTCATGGTGCCTGTAAGCAGTTTTTTAAGAAAAAGTTTTGGTTTTCTGTTAACATCTACCTCTTTTCATTCATGTGCTTTAAATTAGAACTAGAGGAGAGTGCACTGGGACAGATTGTGTGTCTATGCATACACAGAACATGCACAACCACTTGGATTATCATCCCTCTTGTTTTCTATTTCAGTTAACGAGAAATGTTTACATGGAGAGTTTCAGGTCATGTTTAAAACATTAAGCATGCCTGACATTTATAGTGTGTTTCTACAGGACAATTGTTACTGGCAGAGAAAAATTGAAACGCTAGTACTGTGAGTTTGTCTAAAAAGTGCAGCCTGGTGATTGCATTACAGAGAGACAGGTGTATGGACAGAACCTCTCTTTTCTGTCTCTCTCTTTCCTTGTGTAGGGGGAAAAAAAAGAGTCATGTGTTTACAATACAGGCAACAAACATGCTAAGACCACAAAAATGCAGTAATTGTGTACATAAACCATATTCAAAGAAAAAGGCATTTGTAACAAGGTACTCATTGTCTAGTTTCTATTCTTTTTATTGTTTATATTAAACTAGTCCTTTACAGTCTAAGTAGATACTAGCAGCTTTTGGGGAGAGATCTTGTTACACAAACTCATAACAGCCTCAGTTCCTAAGAGCCTTTCAAGCTAAAGAAAGCAGGCAGACCAAGAAAAAGAAAAGAAACATGGGCATCAAAAGGTAAATGGAGTAGCTCAATGTGAGATGATAAGCACAAGCTGGCCAAAGAAACCAGGCAGCCCACACCCACAGGCCTGCCAGCAACACTGTCTTGATTAAGAACTACTCTCAAGCTTACCACAGGCCAAAAAAGAGGCAAGTTTATTATACACATTTAAACCATCAGTCAAACACCAGCAAGAGGTCAGTTTGTAAATAAAGTTTCAAGGGTCCTTATACACATAATAGGTGTGCTCCAGCTCCCTATAAATCAGTAGGATTATTTCCACTGATATCAAAAGCCAATAGACTGTTCCCATTATGGAAAAGTAGGCTTTCCAGTAGAGGAGCTGAAGGTTAGCTTTGTTTATTCTGTTAGCTAACAAAATGCCATCAGTAATCACAATGTGGGAAGTGCCCAAGCCTTTCTCCAACTTTTAGTTTAACAATAGACAGGCTTATATCAACACAATACTGACAGCAGAATGCCAGGTTTTTTTGTTTGGACTCCATAACATGGCAGAAAGTAATTTGGCAGCAGACTGCATATCTTGTCATTGATAGTCTTATGTCAAGTATGTTCTAGACTAGTATTGGTGATCAGTGGCAAAAAAATACTTCCTGAACATCTTAGCATTATGTTACATGATAAAAAGCTCATCTGTACACACACAGAGGAGCACAGAGAGACAATGGTAGATGAGGGAGCCCAGATAATACCGTTCCTCAGCTCCTCCTCCATCACAGAAGCCATCAGTTCATCAATGGTCCAATCTTCACAAACCCAGACACGCACAGAGGAACAAGTGCAGTCAGGATTCCAAATTAAACGGACACCTTGTTCAGGGTGTCCACCTTGCTCCAGGGCTGTCTCAGGAGAGACACCAGAACGAACATGCAGGTGTGAAACCCAAGACGAACCAAGGAGGGGTAGCCCTTTGGCTTGCCTTTTGGACTGAGGGGGCCTAGGGGTACGGAACAGATGAGGTACAAGGGAAGAGTATTACATGCATGGATGTAGTGTATACATATGTTTGTGTGCATGCAATACATTCTCAGCCTTGCCACTGGTGAGACCTGGGAACATGGATCTGCCTCATCTCTATTGAGCTGATAGATTAGTCTCCTGCTATCGATTAACAATTTCCATATAGCAATTTAGGCTCAGTACAATCCTATCCCTTTCTGTTCCCTTGTCCACAACATCTGTGCAAACATTTTTATTTCTACAAAGCTTGTTGACAAGCTTTTATGAAGAGTAGTAATTCCTCAATACTCTGTATACACAAAACAGTATACTATCAGTTGTTGCTCAGCCAGATTTTTGCTTTTAGAAATGAGCAACAGAAGCTCAGAGAAGACCTGAAGATTTAGCTCTTGCCAAAGGGAAAGCTATTCAGAAAGATGCTTATGAGGTAAGTGATATACAAACTTTTACCAGGACCCTACAACAAAACAAATGTAAGATGACAAAAACATTGCTATTACCTCAGCAATCAAGTGTGTGAAGATGCTCATGCATCATGTTCATGCATTGCGTGAACTGACCACAGAGAATGAAGTGTGAAGCCTGCTAAACATCCTGGATCCATTTGGTCTGGATCTCTCTGTAGGCATTGCTAGAAATAATTCTGCTTCTTCAAAAAGGGAGAAAAGACTTAGACTTTGCTTAAAAATTGAGAGTTGACTTGAAAAAAACTATCACCATGTATTCTCTTCAGAGTTGTGATTTTGGCTCTTTGAGAATGGCTCTTCTCTGGCATTCCATCCATTCAGAAACTTTAGGTCATCTAATCACAGACCATAAACACCACCACATCTGCTCCAATCACCAGCTACACAATTGAAAGGGCAAAACACTAAATAATTAGATCTTAGACTTTATGAAACTAATTTCTGGGTTTAAATTCTCTAAATACCAGGAAAAGTGTGAGGTTTAGATTAGATGTTAGGGAAAAATTCTTCACTGAAAGGGTTATCAGGCTACCCAGGGAAGTTGTTAGGTCCCCAACCCTGGAGGTATTTAAAGGACCCGTAGACGAGGTGTTTAGAGACATAGTTTAGTGGTGGACAGATATGGTTGGACTCAATGATCTTAAAGGTCTTTTCCAACCAAATGATTCTATGATCCTATGAAAATATTGGCTGAAACAGGAGCAGGACTTCACTCTTTTTGGTTCTCTTCTAACTTACACCAAACAAGATTATTCAAAAACATCATATGAAGACATCAGAAGAAAATGGTAATTCCACAGCAAAATTTCAGAAGGAATTGGGTCAACATACACTTCCATAGCCACAAAGAATAAAAAATACGTACATATCATTGAGCATTTGCTTAATAATACTTTTGGCTAATAGTACTTTGGCAAAATAAATTTAGCTGTCTTCAGAGAATGGCAAATGTTTAAGACCATGTCCAACAGTGCTGCACAACAGCCTGTGAATGATTAAGAAAAATGTAAGTGACAAGCTTTCTAAAGGAAAGAGAGCCTTTCATGAAACACTTAGTCAATCTTTTCCATACGGAAGAACTTTAAAAAAACACATATAGCACAACACACGACGGTGTTGTATGGAGTGCTTTGTTTCTCTCCAAAAGTAAAAAGCTTTCAAAGGACAAAAATGACAGAACTGTTCTTTATTTGCCAGTCAAATACAATACATGCAAAACAAAGGTGTAAAAACTCTATATGGAGATGGCAAATCATTCAATGTAATTACACTTTTAAGTTACTGAATTGTTCTCCCAGTTTTGCCAAAAATGTTTTTTTCTCATTCATTCTTCTATTTTCATTAATAATTATAATTTTCCAGGACAGGGAGAACAATACATAGTGCAGATTGTCTCTGTTGTTTTAAACCACAGTCGTTTTACCTTACAAAACCCTTTTCCAACAGATAGATAATGTAGCATAGAACAGCATGATTTTTCCCTCTGATTCCAATGAACAAAAGCACAGTCCATAAATGATCTAATGATGCTGGAAACTGTATTTTAAGGAGTCTCTCTCAACTGTGAATTAGTCAACAAGCCATAAAGAAATCTCTTTTATAAGGTTAGAACATCATGAAACCGATGAAAGAATTCTCAGCAGACTACGTGCTAACATCTTCTTCAGTGAGTTCCACGTGATATTAAACCCCAACCTCCAGCTTCAGTTATTTCAAGGGACTGCACAATTTTAACTTTATGAGAGTGAACAAACCAGAAACAAGCTCTTTTCATATAAAACCTTCACCCAATAGAACCATATTTTTTAAGGAAATCCACAAAGCACCGAGAGGTGCTTCACAACAATTACTAAAGCACAAACCTGCCATAATTCCTCTTTCAGATTGGGTTTCTTCTTTACTGTCTCTCACCTTTATGGCTATTATCACAGCACATTAATACACATGATTTATAACCTGTCTTAATCACTTTCACCACAATATTCTTAGTTATTCTTACCATCATATTACTTGCTAGCCATGAAGAGAGTTGTAAAACTGGAATTTCTAAGTTCAGTGTGAATGACTTTGTATTTTGTCTTAAAATGGAATGCCTCATTGGGTCGCACTACCTCCACAGTGGCCTAGGTGTCATTATTAATTTTTAGAGGAAAGGAAGTCAACAAATCAGGGAAAAAGCTCTCCCAGTCCAGTATAATACTGCTATAGCCATCAGCCTTCACTGCCTTCCCAGTGAATCATTTAAGCTATCAAAAAATTCCATATCCTGTGTGTTTACTTGGTAAAGTACAAGCAACACTCCCAAGTATGAGGAACTGAAACAGCCTCAAGGCTACCTCTAGAAATACCACTTATACAAGGTACAGGAAAGAAAACATAGGATTCCATTTCTTTATCATCATCAGGCACAGGATAGCTGAGATATAAGTGCACATTTTTTATTTCACTACAGGAGTATTGAAAAGGTGATGTTGGTATGAAAGAGAAACAATAGAAGCTTGTCCCACATTTCAGAAAATTCAATGTTCTACTTTGGCTGGATGGCAAAACCAATAATCGTCAGTACTAAAACACTGTTTTACGTTTTCAGAACCATTCATAAATCAACATCTCTGAACAGTGCACTAGCATGGTTTCAAGAGTTAGTGATAATTTTTTACAAATCCATAAATATTTTATAGGTATCCACAGATGGATTGTCTTAGAATATCCCAATCTTTTAAAAGCAGCACTAGATTTACATTAAAGATAACAGAGTATTTTTTAAAGTGATGTATGCTTCAGTTGACAATATGAGAGAAAAACAACAGTCTAGAAGTCACAAGAGTAAGTGGTAGCATTCACTTCCATGAACAAAAACAATGACAGATCCCTGGTTTTCCATATAACTACAAGGAAACCAGCCAAGACAGATGTTACTACTGGAATAAAATAAAAAAACCCCAAATTTTCATGCCTACATCTGTTTCCTGGCAAGCTGCTTCTACTTTTTGGCCTTGGGTGCTAGGATGTCAGGTTGGGTTTCTTCAGAGCTTGGAAGCATTTAGGAATAGAGGGTGAAAGGACAGAATGCTTCAATATCTAACCATTTCCTTGCTTAAGGTAGGGAGGCTGCAGACTGACAAGAAAACCAATCCCAAAACAAAAAAACATTGCTTTCACCTTAAGCCATTCCTTTAGAATATCACACCTCCAATGAAATCCTTAAAAAGTATACATTACTTAAGAGCCAATATGTATTATTCACATTGCAATCAAAAAGGTATTTACAACGGAAACCTATTCAGCTTAAGCACCAGAAACAGAAATGTGTTTATTTATAAATAGCAAGCTGTGACTATTATATTTAGAAAACAAGTTCCTACAGCTAGAGAAAAGTTATAAAAATTCTGTCTCCAGCTTAGCAAATGCCTACTATGTAGGCAACTCCAAACAAAAATTCCCTCTTATTTTAGTGTTTAAAGTACAATTAGATTTTGCTAGAGAATGGCCAAGAGCTGGAAGATAAACAGGAAAAGGAGCAAACATATATAAGGACCCTAAACAAAGAAATTGATCTAAACAAAGAATAGCAAAATTAATTAAAAGAGGATTTCCCTGTTTCATTTCCCTCTGTCAACTATGGAAATAATAGCATACAGTACAGTTTACAGGCTTATTTCTGTTATGGTTTACTGGATACTGTTGTATTCCTAGCCACAGTAGCTTCAGCAAAACATTTGTTCTTTTTAGGAGGAACACGCACCTACATCCTCACATATGTATATGTTTGTAAAAGTCATAAACAATATCAAGTTGCTAAAAGCCACTGCTACATTGACAACATTAGTCATTTCTCCGAATCCCTCAGAGTTCTCATCCCAGTCTCCATGATAATCCTGGGAAATTACATTTATTTAAAAAAAAAAAAAACACCACCACAAAAAACAAACAACAAAAAACCCCACACTCAAGGTGTTCTAAGCCATTTAGACTCCATAAGCAGATTTCATTCTTTCTGCTTGTCTCTGGGACCCAGGATATAACAGTCTGGTTCAGTCCACTGCAGAGACAGGGTGATGACACAAAATTCAACTCAGAACCCAAAGATTTCTTCTAGCACATTAGTCTCCATAATCCTCAGATATTTGAATAAACCCTCACTGGTCAGCTATATGGCATTTGAATTCAACAAATGCATGCACATACAGAACTGAAACAGATATGGCTGAGAGTTTCTAGTGTAAATTCATGGAAATTCAAGTCTGGCCTTTAAAGACCTGTGATGTAGCTTTACCATCAAGTAGACAGGATTGAGTTTTATGCAGTTAATGAATTTGGACAGTTGGTACATCAAAGCATTCCCTCCTCCCTAAGCATTCCTTCCACTGGCAGCTACTGACAAAGTTATTTTGGAGATTAGAGCCATGCATTAATGAAGACATCATTACCTGATAACACAGCTATTAACATGTCAGTGCTAATTACTTTTGTCATTAGAAAACAATGGTCTATGGCTACAAGTTTTAACAGGAAGATATCAGCAAAAATAACTGTCATATTGTATTAAGCATACAATAAATGTAAAAGTTTCACAGAACTTCATAGGGTTTAGACCCTGTGATAGGATTCCAGTAGTGGCTATTTTACAGATTGCAGAGATGAATAGCAAATAACCTATCTCCTTGCTATAGAATTTTAAAGACTAGTTCATAAACGTATCTAAAGGAACTGCATAGGTATTGCTTTTTAGGATTTTGTTCATAATCATAGAATAAGGACTTCTAAAGGAAAATTATTTTGACAAGTATTTATTTTGGTGGTGCATAATGCAGTGACAGCTGTGCTGAATGGGAGCCTTTTGGGTGACTTCTATTGACTTTGGAACAGATCCTTAATTGTTCTGTTGTTATCATTGCAACTTTTATTCAACATGGCATCGCTAGGGGCCAAACACATTAAGAACTATACCACAATGCAAATGAACACGAACAATAACCACAGTTAAGTGTTCAATTCAAAACACGACAAGCCAATAACAGAATCTCACTTTTTCAGGGAGTACTGACAAACTACAATAGTCAATAATTAGAGACTGAGATTTCTATTTCTACAACATGATCAATACTATACAGCCAAAATTACACACTTTAAGCTTACTCTTACAGTAAGTCTGCAGAGTACCACCAGCATGTCACTTAGTTGAATTTGGTCAAAAAAAGTAATTGAAAAAGACAAACTGGCTATATCGTGTAACCTTGGGGTCAATAACTACTTTGGGAAAAACCATTCAGAATGAAAATTCCTGTAACCACTCTATCACATACTCTGAAACTAAGGGAACATTTATTTGAGAGCAAGAAAATCTCTGATATGCTTTTAATAAGTCTCCATTATTTTTTTTTTCCATCTGATTTGTACATTTAGTTTCCAGGTTCACCCCATTCTTCTGTGTTTGGTTTTGGTTTGTTTGGGGGTTATGGTTTTTGTTTTGTTTTTTTTTTCCCTTTTGATTTTATGGCATTTCTGGAGCTTCTGTTCTTTTCCCAAAAGTTATCCATATATCAATACATCCATTCCCCAAAGTGCCTCAGAAACATCCATTCTGCACAGGAAGAGTAAAACTGGCATTTTAATAGCCTAGCATCAGTCCCATAAGACAGATTTGACATGGCTTTCCACCCAGACCATTCATTTTCTTCCAGGCATTATCAGCATGAAACACACTGGCATGATCTCTTTGCCTGTCCCAGCCCTTTTGAAAAGCTGCAGATGAACATGAACAGATTAGAACAGACCTAATCAGTCTCTAGGATTTTAATACAGGTCACAAATCCCTAATATCCATACCTTTAATGTAAGATAACAGGCCAAAATTAAGAATTTGGTGGAGTAGACAGACTGGGTGAATCTTGTATCTAGAGGACAGCGCATTCTTGACAGCATCATGAGGTTTTGCAGCCTGAACTTTAGACCAGAGGAAAGCAAAGATAGAATCAGCTAACCTGTGGTACAGAGATGGTAAAAGGGAAGATTTTTATTTTCTGCCTAGAAGTGCAAGGAGCATTGTTTTTTATTTTCTTCTGAAGTGGAGCATGATACAAGAGAACTCCTTAAAGACAAAAGCAAGATAAGAAAGAAAGGGAAAAGAAAACACAGCTGAGATGGCAAGCATTACTACTAGTCTCCATGCTAGTACCAGAACTGCTTTGGCCAAAACCTACCCTAAAATTACAGCCTTGAACAGACAGGCAGCATGGAAAGTTTTTGGCTATGTCAATTCAAAATGAAATACACATTTCTGTGAATTTTATATATATCAAGTATCTAAAAAAACCACAAAACAAAAAAATAAATTAGTGCTACCAGGGTGTCATTTTTTTCTTTAGTATCAAAACCATGTCAGTAACAAGTCTGCATACCTGTGAAACAAATACCACATGGAATTTCAGCTCTGGGATCAAGCTGTCACTCGTTTGTTAGGAAAAGTCTTTCCCTCTGCTCTTACTATCTCAAGTTTTCCTTCCTTTTCTCAAAACCAGGCTAGCCACTAATTTCATAAGAAACTTTTTTTTTTTTTTTTGGTATTCTAACAGTCTAAGTTTTGTTCACTACACTGTCAATTTATGTAATATTGACATTCAGGAAATCTTAGTGTCCTTCAAAACTTTGAACAGCAAGAGCTCCTTGTCATCTTTCTAGCAGGGTTACAGGCTCTATTTCAGATGTTCAGAAGACTGGAACAACCACTGTAAATAAAACTGTAATGCTAGAGAGGGTAGTGAGTTTTTTTGTATCATCTGACAACATCTTACCCACCTTTCCTCTGCTTGAAAAGTCAAGTCCTCAATTGTTTTTCCAGTCTCTCAACATTTCAAGCTCTTAACCTTCCCTCATACATTTTGTTAGTCATCTCTGCAATCTCCAGACAACTCTACAATCTCTGCAAGCAATCTGAAGCTCTTTGCCTGACTTCAGGACAGATGCAGGGACTTGGGAAAGTTTATTAAAGAGTTCTAGTCCACGAGACAGGGGTTGAACCTTATCACAGAGAGTTTTAATTAAACTGTAAAACTTTAGCTCATACTTAGAAGAAAGACACAAGACAGAACGAGAATAGTTGTAGGGTTTTTCTATTCCAGCTATTTTACTCTTTCCCAACTGATGAAAACTGTTTCACTGATATTGAATAACCTCATTGTCTCAATAAACAAAAATGGCTCATAGGAAGCAGTTAACAGTTATTATCTGAATATTTAGTACTTTAAACAGGGAAAAAAAAAATCTACTAAGATTATCGGTACTAATGGCTCTCTCAGCGTCCTTATTGTTTATTGCCAAAATGCCTAATGGTCATATTACATACATATCACGGAACAAAACCTACTTTATTTGCTAATCTAATTTGGCAGGGCAAAATTTGATAAACTTTCCTTCCTAAATCTCATGGAGCTTTATGTCTTTTTCCACTTTTCCCTTCATTTACAGCTATTCTGGCCCTTATCTCTCAGTTACCACTTTGACTACACTTTTTCTATGTTTAGCTCATTATTTTCAGGCTAGCCCTTCCTTGCCACATAGCTAAGCCCCATGGACAGCTTGCTTTTCTTCCAACAAATCTTTATTCCAGACACACAAGTAGTCCTTCAACCCAAATAAGTGTGGTACCATATACTGCAAGGACATTTCTGTAAGGAATTAAACAAAACAGATCCTGCAAAGAATACGCCTTTTTGACAGTGTAATTCAGTCAATGGACAATATCAAAATACTATATAAAAGGTACTGCAAAATGAAACCTAATTGCTTCAAAATACATGCTGTGTCTGTTCTTAAAATTCCCATTGGTCCCAGAAGAAATTTTTTTGCTTTATAGTATAACTTGAAAAATGGACCGACAGTGCATTAAAGGAGCCAATAATGCATCCTCCTGCACAGTACCTGCACTGTTGAGTCTATACGCGGGGTGTTCTGTTGGTTTGTCTTCATGATTACCAGTGATTTACTCACCTCCATTCTTCCAAGGACACTAACAGCTACTTTTCACTATTAGTCTTTTCACCATTAGTCTTCTGGAGAAGAATGGGTAATGTCAGTATGTAGATGGAATTTCTTTCTACTACAGTATTTGTGTCTTTATATTTGAATGGAAAAAAATGATGTCTCTGGAAAACACACAAGGCAAAATCACAGTTCTTCCAGTAATACCCATTAGGAAGAGAGACTTCTTTTTATTTCCTCTAATTAAACAATAACACACACACACACAAAAAAGGCCATGGAAACATTCACTAAACACCTGCAACACACATAGGGGAGAAATCACCTGAAAACTCCCATGTTATGGCCCAGATTCAGTTCTCTCAGCATAACAACATTCCAACTCTCCCACTCCCCACAAAAAAAAATAATTAAGCTAATCACAAGAATGACTAATAATACCCATTCTATAACATGGTTGCATTAGTTCCCCTCATGACAGAATACAAATCCCTGCATTAAACCTGAGGTATTTCACACTGCTCGCTGGGACAGTGGTGATTTTGAAATGACTTCCTGCTGAATGACAGACTATAATGCAAAGGGCCGATCCAGCCTTTGATGTCTGCTACATATATAATATTTCACAGCAGAAAATCAGACCAGTATCATAGGCAAAACTAGATGCCAAACACATCTTTTTATCAGGAAACAAATCATAACTTCGTGTTTAATACATTAAACATTTATAATAGAGCAGCCATTAATAAGAAGGAAAAATATCTTTTTTTAATTACCTTTTCCTGAGCAAGATTTAAAATTTTATAAGGCTAAATAAGGTGCCTGAACAGGAAGTGCTTCCACTGATTGAGCAACTAAAGGAAACAAGCAACAAGCTTTATAACCATAAAACTGCTATCAGTTCTCATTATTTCGAAAACGTAAAGCATTGTTATAAAATTTTAAGCATCATCTTCTGTAAAATTTTACAATTTGAATATTGTATTTAGAATCGGTCTTTTAAAGTTTTCCTTTTTGGTTTTCTTTAACAGTAATTCATCTATCTTAGTACAAGATGAGTTTGGAGCTCCACCTACGGGTACAAATATAAAACTCTCCTTGAGAAAAGTGATTGAGGCCAACTAGTTTCCCTTTAAGCAAAAAAGGGGGAAAGTTTATTGATTGCAGCGAAAGCAGAGCAAAGGGATTGAAAAATCACAGTAACTCCAGAGCCAGCAGCAGCATAGCTCTGCCTCTACCATACTGCACTGGAGTTAATTACACCCCCAGGGTTATTAGCTTGGGTTTGGTTCTACACTAACATGGCTACAAAGCTGTAGCTCGGTGGCATGGCTTTGTGAACTATGAGAACACTTGATGGGATGGACCTACCATGGGTATATCTCTATGAAATCCCACTGCAGTCCAGAAACAGCCTTAGATGTTTCCAAAAAGCAGGAGTACGAACGAGACTTAATTTTTCCTCTACACTGCAATTGTCTTCTGAGGTTTTAGAACCTAGTAAATCCAAAGAGTCACAGAATCACACAGAATTGCAAGGGTTGGAAGGGACCTCGAGAGATCATCTAGTGCAGCCCCCCTGCTAAAGCAGGTTCACCTAGAGCATGTAACACAGGACTTCATCCAGGCGGGC